>JABXNX010000749.1:0-14654 GCA_014843695.1 Archivesica marissinica
CATCTTCCATATCAAGTTCTGTGCACGTTGTCAAGCATCTTCCATATCAAGTTCTGAGCACGTTGTCAAGCATCTTCCATATCAAGTTCCATGCACGTTGTCAAGCATCTTCCATATCAAGTTCCCTGCACGTTGTCAAGCATCTTCCATATCAAGTTCCATGCACGTTGTCAAGCATCTTCCATATCAAGTTCTGAGCACGTTGTCTAGCATCTTCCATATCAAGTTCCATGCACGTTGTCAAGCATCTTCCATATCAAGTTCCTTGCACGTTGTCAAGCATCTTCCATATCAAGTTCCATGCACGTTGTCAAGCATCTTCCATATCAAGTTCTGAGCACGTTGTCAAGCATCTTCCATATCAAGTTCCATGCACGTTGTCAAGCATCTTCCATATCAAGTTCCATGCACGTTGTCAAGCATCTTCCATATCAAGTTCCATGCACGTTGTCAAGCATCTTCCATATCAAGTTCTGAGCACGTTGTCAAGCATCTTCCATATCAAGTTCCATGCACGTTGTCAAGCATCTTCCATATCAAGTTCCTTGCACGTTGTCAAGCATCTTCCATATCAAGTTCCGTGCACGTTGTCAAGCATCTTCCATATCAAGTTCCTTGCACGTTGTCAAGCATCTTCCATATCAAGATCCGTGCACGTTGTCAAGCATCTTCCATATCAAGTTCCTTGCACGTTGTCAAGCATCTTCCATATCAAGTTCCTTGCACGTTGTCAAGCATCTTCCATATCAAGTTCCTTGCACGTTGTCAAGCATCTTCCATATCAAGTTCTGAGCACGTTGTCAAGCATCTTCCATATCAAGTTATGTGCACGTTGTCAAGCATCTTCCATATCAAGTTCCGTGCACGTTGTCAAGCATCTTCCATATCAAGTTCTGTGCACGTTGTCAAGCATCTTCCATATCAAGTTCTGAGCACGTTGTCAAGCATCTTCCATATCAAGTTCCATGCACGTTGTCAAGCATCTTCCATATCAAGTTCCATGCACGTTGTCAAGCATCTTCCATATCAAGTTCCATGCACGTTGTCAAGCATCTTCCATATCAAGTTCTGAGCACGTTGTCAAGCATCTTCCATATCAAGTTCCATGCACGTTGTCAAGCATCTTCCATATCAAGTTCCTTGCACGTTGTCAAGCATCTTCCATATCAAGTTCCGTGCACGTTGTCAAGCATCTTCCATATCAAGTTCCGTGCACGTTGTCAAGCATCTTCCATATCAAGTTCCTTGCACGTTGTCAAGCATCTTCCATATCAAGTTCCTTGCACGTTGTCAAGCATCTTCCATATCAAGTTCCGTGCACGTTGTCAAGCATCTTCCATATCAAGTTCCTTGCACGTTGTCAAGCATCTTCCATATCAAGTTCCGTGCACGTTGTCAAGCATCTTCCATATCAAGTTCCTTGCACGTTGTCAAGCATCTTCCATATCAAGTTCCGTGCACGTTGTCAAGCATCTTCCATATCAAGTTCCTTGCACGTTGTCAAGCATCTTCCATATCAAGTTCCGTGCACGTTGTCAAGCATCTTCCATATCAAGTTCCGTGCACGTTGTCAAGCATCTTACATATCAATTTCCTTGCACGTTGTCAATCATCTTCCATATCAAGGTCTGTACACGTTGTCAAGCATCTTCCATATCAAGTTCCGTGCACGTTGTCAAGAATCTTCCATATCAAGTTCCTTGCACGTTGTCAAGCATCTTCCATATCAAGTTATGTGCACGTTGTCAAGCATCTTCCATATCAAGTTCCGTGCACGTTGTCAAGCATCTTCCATATCAAGTTCCTTGCACGTTATCAAGCATCTTCCATATCAAGTTCTGTACACGTTGTCAAGCATCTTCCATATCAAGTTCCTTGCACGTTGTCAAGCATATTCCATATCAAGTTCCTTGCACGTTGTCAAGCATCTTCCATATCAAGTTTCGTGCACGTTGTCAAGCATCTTCCATATCAAGATCCGTGCACGTTGTCAAACATCTTCCATATCAAGTTCCTTGCACGTTGTCAATCATCTTCCATATCAAGTTCCTTGCACGTTGTCAAGCATCTTCCATATCAAGTTCTGAGCACGTTGTCAAGCATCTTCCATATCAAGTTATGTGCACGTTGTCAAGCATCTTCCAGATCAAGTTCCGTGCACGTTGTCAAGCATCTTCCATATCAAGTTCCGTGCACGTTGTCAAGCATCTTCCATATCAAGTTCCTTGCACGTTGTCAAGCATCTTCCATATCAAGTTCTGTACACGTTGTCAAGCATCTTCCATATCAAGTTCCGTGCACGTTGTCAAGCATCTTCCATATCAAGTTCCTTGCACGTTGTCAAGCATCTTCCATATCAAGTTCTGTGCACGTTGTCAAGCATCTTCCATATCAAGTTCCGTGCACGTTGTCAAGCATCTTCCATATCAAGTTCCTTGTACGTTGTCAGGCATCTTCAATATCAAGTTCTGAGCACGTTGTCAAGCATCTTCCATATCAAGTGATGTGCACGTTGTCAAGCATCTTCCATATCAAGTTCCGTGCACATTGTCAAGCATCTTCCATATCAAGTTCCGTGCACGTTGTCAAGCATCTTACATATCAAGTTCCTTGCACGTTGTCAATCATCTTCCATATCAAGTTCTGTACACGTTGTCAAGCATCTTCCATATCAAGTTCCGTGCACGTTGTCAAGAATCTTCCATATCAAGTTCCTTGCACGTTGTCAAGCATCTTCCATATCAAGTTATGTGCACGTTGTCAAGCATCTTCCATATCAAGTTCCGTGCACGTTGTCAAGCATCTTCCATATCAAGTTCCTTGCACGTTGTCAAGCATCTTCCATATCAAGTTCTGTACACGTTGTCAAGCATCTTCCATATCAAGTTCCGTGCACGTTGTCAAGCATCTTCCATATCAAGTTCCTTGCACGTTGTCAAGCATCTTCCATATCAAGTTCTGTGCACGTTGTCAAGCATCTTCCATATCAAGTTCCGTGCACGTTGTCAAGCATCTTCCATATCAAGTTCCTTGCACGTTGTCAAGCATCTTCCATATCAAGTTCCGTGCACGTTGTCAAGCATCTTCCATATCAAGTTCCTTGCACGTTGTCAAGCATCTTCCATATCAAGTTCCTTGCACGTTGTCAAGCATCTTCCATATCAAGTTCCGTGCACGTTGTCAAGCATCTTCCATATCAAGTTCCGTGCACGTTGTCAAGCATCTTCCATATCAAGTTCCTTGCACGTTGTCAAGCATCTTCCATATCAAGTTCCGTGCACGTTGTCAAGCATCTTCCATATCAAGTTCCGTGCACGTTGTCAAGCATCTTCCATATCAAGTTCCTTGCACGTTGTCAAGCATCTTCCATATCAAGTTATGTGCACGTTGTCAAGCATCTTCCATATCAAGTTCTGTGCACGTTGTCAAGCATCTTCCATATCAAGTTCCGTGCACGTTGTCAAGCATCTTCCATATCAAGTTCCTTGCACGTTGTCAAGCATCTTCCATATCAAGTTCCTGCACGTTGTCAAGCATCTTCCATATCAAGTTCCTTGCACGTTGTCAAGCATCTTCCATATCAAGTTCCTTGCACGTTGTCAAGCATCTTCCATATCAAGTTCCTTGCACGTTGTCAAGCATCTTCCATATCAAGTTCCGTGCACGTTGTCAAGCATCTTCCATATCAAGTTATGTGCACGTTGTCAAGCATCTTCCATATCAAGTTCCATGCACGTTGTCAAGCATCTTCCATATCAAGTTCTGTGCACGTTGTCAAGCATCTTCCATATCAAGTTCTGTACACGTTGTCAAGCATCTTCCATATCAAGTTCCGTGCACGTTGTCAAGCATCTTCCATATCAAGTTCCTTGCACGTTGTCAAGCATCTTCCATATCAAGTTATGTGCACGTTGTCAAGCATCTTCCATATCAAGTTCCGTGCACGTTGTCAAGCATCTTCCATATCAAGTTCCGTGCACGTTGTCAAGCATCTTCCATATCAAGTTCCTTGCACGTTGTCAAGCATCTTCCATATCAAGTTCTGTGCACGTTGTCAAGCATCTTCCATATCAAGTTCCGTGCACGTTGTCAAGCATCTTCCATATCAAGTTCCTTGCACGTTGTCAAGCATCTTCCATATCAAGTTATGTGCACGTTGTCAAGCATCTTCCATATCAAGTTCGTGCACGTTGTCAAGCATCTTCCATATCAAGTTCCGTGCACGTTGTCAAGCATCTTCCATATCAAGTTCCGTGCACGTTGTCAAGCATCTTCCATATCAAGTTCTGAGCACGTTGTCAAGCATCTTCCATATCAAGTTCTGAGCACGTTGTCAAGCATCTTCGATATCAAGTTATGTGCACGTTATCTTCCATATCAAGTTCCTTGCACGTTGTCAAGCATCTTCCATATCAAGTTATGTGCACGTTGTCAAGCATCTTCCATATCAAGTTCCATGCACGTTGTCAAGCATCTTCCATATCAAGTTCCATGCACGTTGTCAAGCATCTTCCATATCAAGTTCCGTGCACGTTGTCAAGCATCTTCCATATCAAGTTCCTTGCACGTTGTCAAGCATCTTCCATATCAAGTTCCTTGCACGTTGTCAAGCATCTTCCATATCAAGTTCCTTGCACGTTGTCAAGCATCTTCCATATCAAGTTCTGAGCACGTTGTCAAGCATCTTCCATATCAAGTTCCGTGCACGTTGTCAAGCATCTTCCATATCAAGTTCCTGCACGTTGTCAAGCATCTTCCATATCAAGTTCTGTGCACGTTGTCAAGCATCTTCCATATCAAGTTCCGTGCACGTTGTCAAGCATCTTCCATATCAAGTTCCGTGCACGTTGTCAAGCATCTTCCATATCAAGTTCCTTGCACGTTGTCAAGCATCTTCCATATCAAGTTCATTGCACGTTGTCAAGCATCTTCCATATCAAGTTCCGTGCACGTTGTCAAGCATCTTCCATATCAAGTTCCGTGCACGTTGTCAAGCATCTTCCATATCAAGTTCCGTGCACGTTGTCAAGCATCTTCCATATCAAGTTCCGTGCACGTTGTCAAGCATCTTCCATATCAAGTTCCGTGCACGTTGTCAAGCATCTTCCATATCAAGTTCCTTGCACGTTGTCAAGCATCTTCCATATCAAGTTATGTGCACGTTGTCAAGCATCTTCCATATCAAGTTCCGTGCACGTTGTCAAGCATCTTCCATATCAAGTTCCTTGCACGTTGTCAAGCATCTTCCATATCAAGTTCCGTGCACGTTGTCAAGCATCTTCCATATCAAGTTCCTTGCACGTTGTCAAGCATCTTCCATATCAAGATCCGTGCACGTTGTCAAGCATCTTCCATATCAAGTTCTGTACACGTTGTCAAGCATCTTCCATATCAAGTTCCATGCACGTTGTCAAGCATCTTCCATATCAAGTTCCGTGCACGTTGTCAAGCATCTTCCATATCAAGTTCTGAGCACGTTGTCAAGCATCTTCCATATCAAGTTCTGTGCACGTTGTCAAGCATCTTCCATATCAAGTTCTGAGCACGTTGTCAAGCATCTTCCATATCAAGTTCCATGCACGTTGTCAAGCATCTTCCATATCAAGTTCCATGCACGTTGTCAAGCATCTTCCATATCAAGTTCCATGCACGTTGTCAAGCATCTTCCATATCAAGTTCTGAGCACGTTGTCAAGCATCTTCCATATCAAGTTCCATGCACGTTGTCAAGCATCTTCCATATCAAGTTCTGAGCACGTTGTCAAGCATCTTCCATATCAAGTTCCATGCACGTTGTCAAGCATCTTCCATATCAAGTTCTGAGCACGTTGTCAAGCATCTTCCATATCAAGTTCCATGCACGTTGTCAGGCATCTTCCATATCAAGTTCCATGCACGTTGTCAAGCATCTTCCATATCAAGTTCCATGCACGTTGTCAAGCATCTTCCATATCAAGTTCTGAGCACGTTGTCAAGCATCTTCCATATCAAGTTCCATGCACGTTGTCAAGCATCTTCCATATCAAGTTCCTTGCACGTTGTCAAGCATCTTCCATATCAAGTTCCGTGCACGTTGTCAAGCATCTTCCATATCAAGTTCCTTGCACGTTGTCAAGCATCTTCCATATCAAGATCCGTGCACGTTGTCAAGCATCTTCCATATCAAGTTCCTTGCACGTTGTCAAGCATCTTCCATATCAAGTTCCTTGCACGTTGTCAAGCATCTTCCATATCAAGTTCCTTGCACGTTGTCAAGCATCTTCCATATCAAGTTCCTTGCACGTTGTCAAGCATCTTCCATATCAAGTTATGTGCACGTTGTCAAGCATCTTACATATTAAGTTCCGTGTACGTTGTCAAGCATCTTCCATATCAAGTTCTGTGCACGTTGTCAAGCATCTTCCATATCAAGTTCTGAGCACGTTGTCAAGCATCTTCCATATCAAGTTCCATGCACGTTGTCAAGCATCTTCCATATCAAGTTCCATGCACGTTGTCAAGCATCTTCCATATCAAGTTCTGAGCACGTTGTCAAGCATATTCCATATCAAGTTCCTTGCACGTTGTCAAGCATCTTCCATATCAAGTTCCGTGCACGTTGTCAAGCATCTTCCATATCAAGTTCCGTGCACGTTGTCAAACATCTTCCATATCAAGTTCCTTGCACGTTGTCAAGCATCTTCCATATCAAGTTCCTTGCACGTTGTCAAGCATCTTCCATATCAAGTTCTGAGCACGTTGTCAAGCATCTTCCATATCAAGTTATGTGCACGTTGTCAAGCATCTTCCAGATCAAGTTCCGTGCACGTTGTCAAGCATCTTCCATATCAAGTTCCGTGCACGTTGTCAAGCATCTTCCATATCAAGTTCCTTGCACGTTGTCAAGCATCTTCCATATCAAGTTCTGTACACGTTGTCAAGCATCTTCCATATCAAGTTCCGTGCACGTTGTCAAGCATCTTCCATATCAAGTTCCTTGCACGTTGTCAAGCATCTTCCATATCAAGTTCTGTGCACGTTGTCAAGCATCTTCCATATCAAGTTCCGTGCACGTTGTCAAGCATCTTCCATATCAAGTTCCTTGTACGTTGTCAAGCATCTTCCATATCAAGTTCTGAGCACGTTGTCAAGCATCTTCCATATCAAGTTATGTGCACGTTGTCAAGCATCTTCCATATCAAGTTCCGTGCACGTTGTCAAGCATCTTCCATATCAAGTTCCGTGCACGTTGTCAAGCATCTTCCATATCAAGTTCCTTGCACGTTGTCAAGCATCTTCCATATCAAGTTCTGTGCACGTTGTCAAGCATCTTCCATATCAAGTTCCGTGCACGTTGTCAAGCATCTTCCATATCAAGTTCCTTGCACGTTGTCAAGCATCTTCCATATCAAGTTATGTGCACGTTGTCAAGCATCTTCCATATCAAGTTCCGTGCACGTTGTCAAGCATCTTCCATATCAAGTTCCTTGCACGTTGTCAAGCATCTTCCATATCAAGTTCCGTGCACGTTGTCAAGCATCTTCCATATCAAGTTCCGTGCACGTTGTCAAGCATCTTCCATATCAAGTTCCTTGCACGTTGTCAAGCATCTTCCATATCAAGTTCTGTGCACGTTGTCAAGCATCTTCCATATCAAGTTCCGTGCACGTTGTCAAGCATCTTCCATATCAAGTTCCTGCACGTTGTCAAGCATCTTCCATATCAAGTTCCGTGCACGTTGTCAAGCATCTTCCATATCAAGTTCCTTGCACGTTGTCAAGCATCTTCCATATCAAGTTCCTTGCACGTTGTCAAGCATCTTCCATATCAAGTTCCGTGCACGTTGTCAAGCATCTTCCATATCAAGTTCCGTGCACGTTGTCAAGCATCTTCCATATCAAGTTCCTTGCACGTTGTCAAGCATCTTCCATATCAAGTTCCGTGCACGTTGTCAAGCATCTTCCATATCAAGTTCCTTGCACGTTGTCAAGCATCTTCCATATCAAGTTCCGTGCACGTTGTCAAGCATCTTCCATATCAAGTTCCTGCACGTTGTCAAGCATCTTCCATATCAAGTTCTGTGCACGTTGTCAAGCATCTTCCATATCAAGTTCCGTGCACGTTGTCAAGCATCTTCCATATCAAGTTCTGTGCACGTTGTCAAGCATCTTCCATATCAAGTTCTGTGCACGTTGTCAAGCATCTTCCATATCAAGTTCCGTGCACGTTGTCAAGCATCTTCCATATCAAGTTCCGTGCACGTTGTCAAGCATCTTCCATATCAAGTTCCGTGCACGTTGTCAAGCATCTTCCATATCAAGTTCCGTGCACGTTGTCAAGCATCTTCCATATCAAGTTCTGTGCACGTTGTCAAGCATCTTCCATATCAAGTTCCATGCACGTTGTCAAGCATCTTCCATATCAAGTTCCGTGCACGTTGTCAAGCATCTTCCATATCAAGTTCCGTGCACGTTGTCAAGCATCTTCCATATCAAGTTCCATGCACGTTGTCAAGCATCTTCCATATCAAGTTCCGTGCACGTTGTCAAGCATCTTCCATATCAAGTTCCGTGCACGTTGTCAAGCATCTTCCATATCAAGTTCCGTGCACGTTGTCAAGCATCTTCCATATCAAGTTCCGTGCACGTTGTCAAGCATCTTCCATATCAAGTTCCATGCACGTTGTCAAGCATCTTCCATATCAAGTTCTGTGCACGTTGTCAAGCATCTTCCATATCAAGTTCCTGCACGTTGTCAAGCATCTTCCATATCAAGTTCCTTGCACGTTGTCAAGCATCTTCCATATCAAGTTCCGTGCACGTTGTCAAGCATCTTCCATATCAAGTTCCTGCACGTTGTCAAGCATCTTCCATATCAAGTTCCGTGCACGTTGTCAAGCATCTTCCATATCAAGTTCCTTGCACGTTGTCAAGCATCTTCCATATCAAGTTCCTTGCACGTTGTCAAGCATCTTCCATATCAAGTTCCTTGCACGTTGTCAAGCATCTTCCATATCAAGTTCTGAGCACGTTGTCAAGCATCTTCCATATCAAGTTATGTGCACGTTGTCAAGCATCTTACATATTAAGTTCCGTGTACGTTGTCAAGCATCTTCCATATCAAGTTCTGTGCACGTTGTCAAGCATCTTCCATATCAAGTTCTGAGCACATTGTCAAGCATCTTCCATATCAAGTTCCATGCACGTTGTCAAGCATCTTCCATATCAAGTTCCATGCACGTTGTCAAGCATCTTCCATATCAAGTTCCATGCACGTTGTCAAGCATCTTCCATATCAAGTTCTGAGCACGTTGTCAAGCATATTCCATATCAAGTTCCATGCACGTTGTCAAGCATCTTCCATATCAAGTTCCTTGCACGTTGTCAAGCATCTTCCATATCAAGTTCCGTGCACGTTGTCAAGCATCTTCCATATCAAGATCCGTGCACGTTGTCAAACATCTTCCATATCAAGTTCCTTGCACGTTGTCAAGCATCTTCCATATCAAGTTCCTTGCACGTTGTCAAGCATCTTCCATATCAAGTTCCTTGCACGTTGTCAAGCATCTTCCATATCAAGTTCCTTGCACGTTGTCAAGCATCTTCCATATCAAGTTATGTGCACGTTGTCAAGCATCTTCCAGATCAAGTTCCTTGCACGTTGTCAAGCATCTTCCATATCAAGTTCCATGCACGTTGTCAAGCATCTTCCATATCAAGTTCCTTGCACGTTGTCAAGCATCTTCCATATCAAGTTCTGTACACGTTGTCAAGCATCTTCCATATCAAGTTCCGTGCACGTTGTCAAGCATCTTCCATATCAAGTTCCTTGCACGTTGTCAAGCATCTTCCATATCAAGTTATGTGCACGTTGTCAAGCATCTTCCATATCAAGTTCCGTGCACGTTGTCAAGCATCTTCCATATCAAGTTCCTTGTACGTTGTCAAGCATCTTCCATATCAAGTTCCGTGCACGTTGTCAAGCATCTTCCATATCAAGTTCCTTGCACGTTGTCAAGCATCTTCCATATCAAGATCCGTGAACGTTGTCAAGCATCTTCCATATCAAGTTCTGTACACGTTGTCAAGCATCTTCCATATCAAGTTCCATGCACGTTGTCAAGCATCTTCCATACTAAGTTCCGTGCACGTTGTCAAGCATCTTCCATATCAAGTTCTGAGCACGTTGTCAAGCATCTTCCATATCAAGTTCTGTGCACGTTGTCAAGCATCTTCCATATCAAGTTCTGAGCACGTTGTCAAGCATCTTCCATATCAAGTTCCATGCACGTTGTCAAGCATCTTCCATATCAAGTTCCATGCACGTTGTCAAGCATCTTCCATATCAAGTTCTGAGCACGTTGTCTAGCATCTTCCATATCAAGTTCCATGCACGTTGTCAAGCATCTTCCATATCAAGTTCTGAGCACGTTGTCAAGCATCTTCCATATCAAGTTCCATGCACGTTGTCAAGCATCTTCCATATCAAATTCTGAGCACGTTGTCAAGCATCTTCCATATCAAGTTCCATGCACGTTGTCAGGCATCTTCCATATCAAGTTCCATGCACGTTGTCAAGCATCTTCCATATCAAGTTCCATTCACGTTGTCAAGCATCTTCCATATCAAGTTCTGAGCACGTTGTCAAGCATCTTCCATATCAAGTTCCATGCACGTTGTCAAGCATATTTCATATCAAGTTCCTTGCACGTTGTCAAGCATCTTCCATATCAAGTTCCGTGCACGTTGTCAAGCATCTTCCATATCAAGTTCCTTGCACGTTGTCAAGCATCTTCCATATCAAGATCCGTGCACGTTGTCAAGCATCTTCCATATCAAGTTCCTTGCACGTTGTCAAGCATCTTCCATATCAAGTTCCTTGCACGTTGTCAAGCATCTTCCATATCAAGTTCCTTGCACGTTGTCAAGCATCTTCCATATCAAGTTCTGTGCACGTTGTCAAGCATCTTCCATATCAAGTTCTGTGCACGTTGTCAAGCATCTTCCATATCAAGTTCCGTGCACGTTGTCAAGCATCTTCCATATCAAGTTCTGTGCACGTTGTCAAGCATCTTCCATATCAAGTTCTGAGCACGTTGTCAAGCATCTTCCATATCAAGTTCCATGCACGTTGTCAAGCATCTTCCATATCAAGTTCCATGCACGTTGTCAAGCATCTTCCATATCAAGTTCTGAGCACGTTGTCAAGCATATTCCATATCAAGTTCCTTGCACGTTGTCAAGCATCTTCCATATCAAGTTCCGTGCACGTTGTCAAGCATCTTCCATATCAAGTTCCGTGCACGTTGTCAAGCATCTTCCATATCAAGTTCCTTGCACGTTGTCAAGCATCTTCCATATCAAGTTCCTTGCACGTTGTCAAGCATCTTCCATATCAAGTTCCGTGCACGTTGTCAAGCATCTTCCATATCAAGTTCTGTGCACGTTGTCAAGCATCTTCCATATCAAGTTCCGTGCACGTTGTCAAGCATCTTCCATATCAAGTTCCGTGCACGTTGTCAAGCATCTTCCATATCAAGTTCCGTGCACGTTGTCAAGCATCTTCCATATCAAGTTCTGTGCACGTTGTCAAGCATCTTCCATATCAAGTTCCGTGCACGTTGTCAAGCATCTTCCATATCAAGTTCCTTGCACGTTTCACATCTTCCATATCAAGTTCTGTGCACGTTGTCAAGCATCTTCCATATCAAGTTCCGTGCACGTTGTCAAGCATCTTCCATATCAAGTTCCTTGCACGTTGTCAAGCATCTTCCATATCAAGTTCCGTGCACGTTGTCAAGCATCTTCCATATCAAGTTCGTGCACGTTGTCAAGCATCTTCCATATCAAGTCTGTGCACGTTGTCAAGCATCTTCCATATCAAGTTCCGTGCACGTTGTCAAGCATCTTCCATATCAAGTTCCTTGCACGTTGTCAAGCATCTTCCATATCAAGTTCTGTGCACGTTGTCAAGCATCTTCCATATCAAGTTCCGTGCACGTTGTCAAGCATCTTCCATATCAAGTTCCTTGCACGTTGTCAAGCATCTTCCATATCAAGTTCTGTGCACGTTGTCAAGCATCTTCCATATCAAGTTCCGTGCACGTTGTCAAGCATCTTCCATATCAAGTTCCTTGCACGTTGTCAAGCATCTTCCATATCAAGTTATGTGCACGTTGTCAAGCATCTTCCATATCAAGTTCCGTGCACGTTGTCAAGCATCTTCCATATCAAGTTCCTTGCACGTTGTCAAGCATCTTCCATATCAAGTTCTGTACACGTTGTCAAGCATCTTCCATATCAAGTTCCGTGCACGTTGTCAAGCATCTTCCATATCAAGTTCCTTGCACGTTGTCAAGCATCTTCCATATCAAGTTATGTGCACGTTGTCAAGCATCTTCCATATCAAGTTCCGTGCACGTTGTCAAGCATCTTCCATATCAAGTTCCTTGCACGTTGTCAAGCATCTTCCATATCAAGTTCCGTGCACGTTGTCAAGCATCTTCCATATCAAGTTCCTTGCACGTTGTCAAGCATCTTCCATATCAAGTTCCGTGCACGTTGTCAAGCATCTTCCATATCAAGTTCCTTGCACGTTGTCAAGCATCTTCCATATCAAGTTCCTTGCACGTTGTCAAGCATCTTCCATATCAAGTTCCTTGCACGTTGTCAAGCATCTTCCATATCAAGTTATGAGCACGTTGTCAAGCATCTTCCATATCAAGTTCCGTGCACGTTGTCAAGCATCTTCCATATCAAGTTCCGTGCACGTTGTCAAGCATCTTCCATATCAAGTTCTGTGCACGTTGTCAAGCATCTTCCATATCAAGTTCCGTGCACGTTGTCAAGCATCTTCCATATCAAGTTCCTTGCACGTTGTCAAGCATCTTCCATATCAAGTTATGTGCACGTTGTCAAGCATCTTCCATATCAAGTTCCGTGCACGTTGTCAAGCATCTTCCATATCAAGTTCCGTGCACGTTGTCAAGCATCTTCCATATCAAGTTCCGTGCACGTTGTCAAGCATCTTCCATATCAAGTTCCATGCACGTTGTCAAGCATCTTCCATATCAAGTTCCGTGCACGTTGTCAAGCATCTTCCATATCAAGTTCCTTGCACGTTGTCAAGCATCTTCCATATCAAGTTCTGAGCACGTTGTCAAGCATCTTCCATATCAAGTTCCGTGCACGTTGTCAAGCATCTTCCATATCAAGTTCCGTGCACGTTGTCAAGCATCTTCCATATCAAGTTCCGTGCACGTTGTCAAGCATCTTCCATATCAAGTTCCGTGCACGTTGTCAAGCATCTTCCATATCAAGTTCCGTGCACGTTGTCAAGCATCTTCCATATCAAGTTCCTTGCACGTTGTCAAGCATCTTCCATATCAAGTTCTGTGCACGTTGTCAAGCATCTTCCATATCAAGTTCCTGCACGTTGTCAAGCATCTTCCATATCAAGTTCCGTGCACGTTGTCAAGCATCTTCCATATCAAGTTCCTTGCACGTTGTCAAGCATCTTCCATATCAAGTTCCTTGCACGTTGTCAAGCATCTTCCATATCAAGTTCCTTGCACGTTGTCAAGCATCTTCCATATCAAGTTCCGTGCACGTTGTCAAGCATCTTCCATATCAAGTTCTGTGCACGTTGTCAAGCATCTTCCATATCAAGTTCTGTGCACGTTGTCAAGCATCTTCCATATCAAGTTCCGTGCACGTTGTCAAGCATCTTCCATATCAAGTTCCGTGCACGTTGTCAAGCATCTTCCATATCAAGTTCTGAGCACGTTGTCAAGCATCTTCATATCAAGTTATGTGCACGTTATCTTCCATATCAAGTTCTGTGCACGTTGTCAAGCATCTTCCATATCAAGTTCCTTGCACGTTGTCAAGCATCTTCCATATCAAGTTCTGTGCACGTTGTCAAGCATCTTCCATATCAAGTTCCATGCACGTTGTCAAGCATCTTCCATATCAAGTTCCGTGCACGTTGTCAAGCATCTTCCATATCAAGTTCCTGCACGTTGTCAAGCATCTTCCATATCAAGTTCCTTGCACGTTGTCAAGCATCTTCCATATCAAGTTCCTTGCACGTTGTCAAGCATCTTCCATATCAAGTTCCTTGCACGTTGTCAAGCATCTTCCATATCAAGTTCCGTGCACGTTGTCAAGCATCTTCCATATCAAGTTCCGTGCACGTTGTCAAGCATCTTCCATATCAAGTTCCTTGCACGTTGTCAAGCATCTTCCATATCAAGTTCCTTGCACGTTGTCAAGCATCTTCCATATCAAGTTTGTGCACGTTGTCAAGCATCTTCCATATCAAGTTACGTGCACGTTGTCAAGCATCTTCCATATCAAGTTCCGTGCACGTTGTCAAGCATCTTCCATATCAAGTTCTTGCACGTTGTCAAGCATCTTCCATATCAAGTTCTGGCACGTTGTCAAGCATCTTCCATATCAAGTTCCGTGCACGTTGTCAAGCATCTTCCATATCAAGTTCCTTGCACGTTGTCAAGCATCTTCCATATCAAGTTCCTTGCACGTTGTCAAGCATCTTCCATATCAAGTTCCGTGCACGTTGTCAAGCATCTTCCATATCAAGTTCCGTGCACGTTGTCAAGCATCTTCCATATCAAGATCCGTGCACGTTGTCAAACATCTTCCATATCAAGTTCCT
>JABXNX010000750.1:0-14646 GCA_014843695.1 Archivesica marissinica
GACATAGAGCCATCCCAGAGAGGAGGCTCGGACATAGAGCCATCCCAGAGAGGAGGCTCGGACATAGAGCCATCCCAGAGAGGAGGCTAGGACATAGAGCCATCCCAGAGAGGAGGCTGGACATAGAACCACCCCAGAGAGGAGCCGGACATAGAGCCACCCCAGAGAGGAGGCTGGACATAGAGCCATCCCAGAGAGGAGGCTAGGACATAGAGCCATCCCAGAGAGGAGGCTGGGACATAGAGCCATCCCAGAGAGGAGGCTAGGACATAGAGCCATCCCAGAGAGGAGGCTAGGACATAGAGCCATCCCAGAGAGGAGGCTCGGACATAGAACCATCCCAGAGAGGAGGCTGGACATAGAGCCACCCCAGAGAGGAGCCGGACATAGAGCCATCCCAGAGAGGAGGCGGACATAGAGCCATCCCAGAGAGGAGGCTGGACATAGAGCCATCCCAGAGAGGAGGCTCGGACATAGAGCCATCCCAGAGAGGAGGCTGGGACATAGAACATCCCAGAGAGGAGGCTGGGACATAGAGCCATCCCAGAGAGGAGGCTAGGACATAGAGCCATCCCAGAGAGGAGGCTGGGACATAGAGCCATCCCAGAGAGGAGGCTGGACATAGAGCCATCCCAGAGAGGAGGCTGGGACATAGAGCCATCCCAGAGAGGAGGCGGACATAGAGCCATCCCAGAGAGGAGGCTAGGACATAGAGCCATCCCAGAGAGGAGGCTGGGACATAGAGCCATCCCAGAGAGGAGGCTGGGACATAGAGCCATCCCAGAGAGGAGCCGGACATAGAGCCATCCCAGAGAGGAGGCTAGGACATAGAGCCATCCCAGAGAGGAGGCTCGGACATAGAACCATCCCAGAGAGGAGGCTGGGACATAGAGCCACCCCAGAGAGGAGCCGGACATAGAGCCACCCCAGAGAGGAGCCGGACATAGAGCCATCCCAGAGAGGAGGCTAGGACATAGAGCCATCCCAGAGAGGAGGCTCGGACATAGAGCCATCCCAGAGAGGAGGCTGGGACATAGAACCATCCCAGAGAGGAGGCTGGGACATAGAACCATCCCAGAGAGGGGCCGGACATAGAACCATCCCAGAGAGGAGGCTGGGACATAGAGCCATCCCAGAGAGGAGGCTCGGACATAGAACCATCCCAGAGAGGAGGCTAGGACATAGAGCCATCCCAGAGAGGAGGCTAGGACATAGAGCCATCCCAGAGAGGAGGCTAGGACATAGAGCCATCCCAGAGAGGAGGCTAGGACATAGAGCCATCCCAGAGAGGAGGCTAGGACATAGAGCCATCCCAGAGAGGAGGCTAGGACATAGAGCCATCCCAGAGAGGAGGCTGGACATAGAGCCATCCCAGAGAGGAGGCGGACATAGAGCCATCCCAGAGAGGAGCCGGACATAGAGCCATCCCAGAGAGGAGCCGGACATAGAGCCACCCCAGAGAGGAGCCGGACATAGAGCCACCCCAGAGAGGAGCCGGACATAGAGCCATCCCAGAGAGGAGCCGGACATAGAGCCACCCCAGAGAGGAGCCGGACATAGAGCCACCCCAGAGAGGAGCCGGACATAGAGCCACCCCAGAGAGGAGGCGGACATAGAGCCACCCAGAGAGGAGCCGGACATAGAGCCATCCCAGAGAGGAGCCGGACATAGAGCCACCCCAGAGAGGAGCCGGACATAGAGCCACCCAGAGAGGAGTCGGACATAGAGCCATCCCAGAGAGGAGGCTGGACATAGAGCCATCCCAGAGAGGAGGCTCGGACATAGAGCCATCCCAGAGAGGAGGCTCGGACATAGAGCCATCCCAGAGAGGAGGCTCGGACATAGAACCATCCCAGAGAGGAGGCTGGGACATAGAGCCATCCCAGAGAGGAGGCTCGGACATAGAGCCATCCCAGAGAGGAGGCTGGGACATAGAGCCATCCCAGAGAGGAGCCGGACATAGAGCCATCCCAGAGAGGAGGCTAGGACATAGAGCCATCCCAGAGAGGAGGCTCGGACATAGAAACATCCCAGAGAGGAGGCTGGGACATAGAAACACCCCAGAGAGGAGGCTGGGACATAGAGCCATCCCAGAGAGGAGCCGGACATAGAGCCATCCCAGAGAGGAGGCTAGGACATAGAGCCATCCCAGAGAGGAGGCTCGGACATAGAAACATCCCAGAGAGGAGGCTGGGACATAGAAACACCCCAGAGAGGAGCCGGACATAGAGCCACCCCAGAGAGGAGCCGGACATAGAGCCATCCCAGAGAGGAGGCTAGGACATAGAGCCATCCCAGAGAGGAGGCTGGACATAGAGCCATCCCAGAGAGGAGGCTGGGACATAGAGCCATCCCAGAGAGGAGGCTCGGACATAGAGCCATCCCAGAGAGGAGGCTGGGACATAGAGCCATCCCAGAGAGGAGGCTGGGACATAGAGCCATCCCAGAGAGGAGGCTGGGACATAGAGCCATCCCAGAGAGGAGGCTGGGACATAGAGCCATCCCAGAGAGGAGGCTGGGACATAGAGCCATCCCAGAGAGGAGGCTAGGACATAGAGCCATCCCAGAGAGGAGGCTCGGACATAGAACCATCCCAGAGAGGAGGCTGGGACATAGAGCCATCCCAGAGAGGAGGCTAGGACATAGAGCCATCCCAGAGAGGAGGCTGGGACATAGAACCATCCCAGAGAGGAGGCTGGGACATAGAACCATCCCAGAGAGGAGGCTCGGACATAGAGCCATCCCAGAGAGGAGGCTGGGACATAGAGCCATCCCAGAGAGGAGGCTGGACATAGAGCCATCCCAGAGAGGAGGCTGGACATAGAGCCAATCCCAGAGAGGAGGCTGGACATAGAACCATCCCAGAGAGGAGGCTGGGACATAGAGCCATCCCAGAGAGGAGGCTCGGACATAGAGCCATCCCAGAGAGGAGGCTGGACATAGAGCCATCCCAGAGAGGAGGCTGGACATAGAGCCATCCCAGAGAGGAGGCTCGGACATAGAGCCATCCCAGAGAGGAGGCTCGGACATAGAGCCATCCCAGAGGAGGCTGGGACATAGAACCACCCCAGAGAGGAGGCTCGGACATAGAGCCATCCCAGAGAGGAGGCTGGGACATAGAGCCATCCCAGAGAGGAGGCTGGGACATAGAGCCACCCCAGAGAGGAGGCTGGGACATAGAGCCATCCCAGAGAGGAGGCTCGGACATAGAACCATCCCAGAGAGGAGGCTGGGACATAGAGCCATCCCAGAGAGGAGGCTGGGACATAGAACCATCCCAGAGAGGAGGCTGGGACATAGAGCCATCCCAGAGAGGAGGCTGGGACATAGAGCCACCCCAGAGAGGAGGCTGGGACATAGAGCCACCCCAGAGAGGAGGCTAGGACATAGAGCCATCCCAGAGAGGAGGCTCGGACATAGAACCATCCCAGAGAGGAGGCTGGGACATAGAGCCATCCCAGAGAGGAGGCTGGGACATAGAACCATCCCAGAGAGGAGGCTGGGACATAGAGCCATCCCAGAGAGGAGGCTGGGACATAGAGCCACCCCAGAGAGGAGGCTCGGACATAGAGCCATCCCAGAGAGGAGGCTAGGACATAGAACCATCCCAGAGAGGAGGCTCGGACATAGAAACATCCCAGAGAGGAGGCTAGGACATAGAGCCATCCCAGAGAGGAGCGCCGGACATAGAGCCATCCCAGAGAGGAGGCTGGGACATAGAAACATCCCAGAGAGGAGGCTCGGACATAGAACCATCCCAGAGAGGAGGCTGGGACATAGAGCCATCCCAGAGAGGAGGCTGGGACATAGAAACATCCCAGAGAGGAGGCTCGGACATAGAGCCACCCCAGAGAGGAGGCTCGGACATAGAAACATCCCAGAGAGGAGGCTGGGACATAGAACCACCCCAGAGAGGAGGCTCGGACATAGAAACATCCCAGAGAGGAGGCTCGGACATAGAACCATCCCAGAGAGGAGGCTGGGACATAGAGCCATCCCAGAGAGGAGGCTGGGACATAGAGCCATCCCAGAGAGGAGGCTAGGACATAGAGCCATCCCAGAGAGGAGGCTGGGACATAGAGCCATCCCAGAGAGGAGGCTGGGACATAGAGCCATCCCAGAGAGGAGGCTGGGACATAGAGCCATCCCAGAGAGGAGGCTGGGACATAGAGCCATCCCAGAGAGGAGGCTGGACATAGAGCCATCCCAGAGAGGAGGCTGGGACATAGAGCCATCCCAGAGAGGAGGCTGGGACATAGAGCCATCCCAGAGAGGAGGCTGGGACATAGAGCCACCCCAGAGAGGAGGCTGGGACATAGAGCCATCCCAGAGAGGAGGCTAGGACATAGAGCCATCCCAGAGAGGAGGCTGGGACATAGAGCCATCCCAGAGAGGAGGCTGGGACATAGAGCCATCCCAGAGAGGAGGCTGGGACATAGAGCCACCCCAGAGAGGAGGCTGGGACATAGAGCCATCCCAGAGAGGAGGCTAGGACATAGAGCCATCCCAGAGAGGAGGCTCGGACATAGACCATCCCAGAGAGGAGGCTGGGACATAGAGCCATCCCAGAGAGGAGGCTGGGACATAGAGCCATCCCAGAGAGGAGGCTAGGACATAGAGCCATCCCAGAGAGGAGGCTAGGACATAGAGCCATCCCAGAGAGGAGGCTGGGACATAGAACCATCCCAGAGAGGAGGCTGGGACATAGAACCATCCCAGAGAGGAGGCTGGGACATAGAACCATCCCAGAGAGGAGGCTGGGACATAGAGCCATCCCAGAGAGGAGGCTAGGACATAGAGCCATCCCAGAGAGGAGGCTAGGACATAGAGCCATCCCAGAGAGGAGGCTGGGACATAGAGCCATCCCAGAGAGGAGGCTCGGACATAGAACCATCCCAGAGAGGAGGCTAGGACATAGAGCCATCCCAGAGAGGAGGCTCGGACATAGAAACATCCCAGAGAGGAGGCTAGGACATAGAGCCATCCCAGAGAGGAGGCTAGGACATAGAGCCATCCCAGAGAGGAGGCTAGGACATAGAACCATCCCAGAGAGGAGGCTGGGACATAAAACCATCCCAGAGAGGAGGCTAGGACATAGAGCCATCCCAGAGAGGAGGCTCGGACATAGAAACATCCCAGAGAGGAGGCTAGGACATAGAGCCATCCCAGAGAGGAGGCTAGGACATAGAGCCATCCCAGAGAGGAGGCTAGGACATAGAACCATCCCAGAGAGGAGGCTGGGACATAAAACCATCCCAGAGAGGAGGCTAGGACATAGAGCCATCCCAGAGAGGAGGCTAGGACATAGAAACATCCCAGAGAGGAGGCTGGGACATAGAACCATCCCAGAGAGGAGGCTCGGACATAGAGCCATCCCAGAGAGGAGCCGACCGGACATAGAGCCATCCCAGAGAGGAGGCTGGGACATAGAACCATCCCAGAGAGGAGGCTCGGACATAGAACCATCCCAGAGAGGAGGCTGGGACATAGAGCCATCCCAGAGAGGAGGCTGGGACATAGAAACATCCCAGAGAGGAGGCTCGGACATAGAGCCACCCCAGAGAGGAGGCTCGGACATAGAAACATCCCAGAGAGGAGGCTGGGACATAGAAACACCCCAGAGAGGAGGCTCGGACATAGAAACATCCCAGAGAGGAGGCTCGGACATAGAACCATCCCAGAGAGGAGGCTCGGACATAGAGCCATCCCAGAGAGGAGGCTGGGACATAGAGCCATCCCAGAGAGGAGGCTGGGACATAGAGCCACCCCAGAGAGGAGGCTGGGACATAGAGCCATCCCAGAGAGGAGGCTAGGACATAGAGCCATCCCAGAGAGGAGGCTCGGACATAGAACCATCCCAGAGAGGAGGCTGGGACATAGAGCCATCCCAGAAAGGAGGCTGGGACATAAAACCATCCCAGAGAGGAGGCTGGGACATAGAGCCATCCCAGAGAGGAGGCTGGGACATAGAGCCACCCCAGAGAGGAGGCTGGGACATAGAGCCATCCCAGAGAGGAGGCTGGGACATAGAGCCATCCCAGAGAGGAGGCTGGGACATAGAAACACCCCAGAGAGGAGGCTCGGACATAGAGCCATCCCAGAGAGAAGGCTGGGACATAGAAACACCCCAGAGAGGAGGCTGGGAGATAGAAACATCCCAGAGAGGAGGCTGGGACATAGAAACACCCCAGAGAGGAGGCTGGGACATAGAGCCATCCCAGAGAGGAGGCTGGGACATAGAAACACCCCAGAGAGGAGGCTGGGACATAGAGCCATCCCAGAGAGGAGCCGGACATAGAGCCATCCCAGAGAGGAGGCTAGGACATAGAGCCATCCCAGAGAGGAGGCTCGGACATAGAGCCATCCCAGAGAGGAGGCTGGACATAGAACCATCCCAGAGAGGAGGCTGGGACATAGAGCCATCCCAGAGAGGAGGCTGGACATAGAGCCATCCCAGAGAGGAGGCTGGACATAGAGCCATCCCAGAGAGGAGGCTAGGACATAGAGCCATCCCAGAGAGGAGGCTAGGACATAGAGCCATCCCAGAGAGGAGGCTGGGACATAGAGCCATCCCAGAGAGGAGGCTCGGACATAGAACCATCCCAGAGAGGAGGCTAGGACATAGAGCCATCCCAGAGAGGAGGCTCGGACATAGAAACATCCCAGAGAGGAGGCTAGGACATAGAGCCATCCCAGAGAGGAGGCTAGGACATAGAGCCATCCCAGAGAGGAGGCTAGGACATAGAACCATCCCAGAGAGGAGGCTGGGACATAGAACCATCCCAGAGAGGAGGCTAGGACATAGAGCCATCCCAGAGAGGAGGCTCGGACATAGAAACATCCCAGAGAGGAGGCTAGGACATAGAGCCATCCCAGAGAGGAGGCTAGGACATAGAGCCATCCCAGAGAGGAGGCTAGGACATAGAACCATCCCAGAGAGGAGGCTGGGACATAGAACCATCCCAGAGAGGAGGCTAGGACATAGAGCCATCCCAGAGAGGAGGCTAGGACATAGAAACATCCCAGAGAGGAGGCTGGGACATAGAACCATCCCAGAGAGGAGGCTCGGACATAGAGCCATCCCAGAGAGGAGCCGGACCGGACATAGAGCCATCCCAGAGAGGAGGCTGAGACATAGAAACATCCCAGAGAGGAGGCTCGGACATAGAACCATCCCAGAGAGGAGGCTGGGACATAGAGCCATCCCAGAGAGGAGGCTGGGACATAGAAACATCCCAGAGAGGAGGCTCGGACATAGAGCCACCCCAGAGAGGAGGCTCGGACATAGAAACATCCCAGAGAGGAGGCTGGGACATAGAAACACCCCAGAGAGGAGGCTCGGACATAGAAACATCCCAGAGAGGAGGCTCGGACATAGAACCATCCCAGAGAGGAGGCTCGGACATAGAGCCATCCCAGAGAGGAGGCTGGGACATAGAGCCATCCCAGAGAGGAGGCTGGGACATAGAGCCACCCCAGAGAGGAGGCTGGGACATAGAGCCATCCCAGAGAGGAGGCTAGGACATAGAGCCATCCCAGAGAGGAGGCTCGGACATAGAACCATCCCAGAGAGGAGGCTGGGACATAGAGCCATCCCAGAGAGGAGGCTGGGACATAAAACCATCCCAGAGAGGAGGCTGGGACATAGAGCCATCCCAGAGAGGAGGCTGGGACATAGAGCCACCCCAGAGAGGAGGCTGGACATAGAGCCATCCCAGAGAGGAGGCTGGGACATAGAGCCATCCCAGAGAGGAGGCTGGGACATAGAAACACCCCAGAGAGGAGGCTCGGACATAGAGCCATCCCAGAGAGGAGGCTGGGACATAGAAACACCCCAGAGAGGAGGCTGGGACATAGAAACATCCCAGAGAGGAGGCTGGGACATAGAAACACCCCAGAGAGGAGGCTGGGACATAGAGCCATCCCAGAGAGGAGGCTGGGACATAGAGCCATCCCAGAGAGGAGGCTAGGACATAGAGCCATCCCAGAGAGGAGGCTAGGACATAGAGCCATCCCAGAGAGGAGGCTAGGACATAGAACCATCCCAGAGAGGAGGCTCGGACATAGAACCATCCCAGAGAGGAGGCTAGGACATAGAGCCATCCCAGAGAGGAGCCGGACATAGAGCCATCCCAGAGAGGAGGCTGGGACATAGAACCATCCCAGAGAGGAGGCTCGGACATAGAGCCATCCCAGAGAGGAGGCTGGGACATAGAGCCATCCCAGAGAGGAGGCTGGGACATAGAACCATCCCAGAGAGGAGGCTCGGACATAGAGCCATCCCAGAGAGGAGGCTCGGACATAGAACCATCCCAGAGAGGAGGCTGGGACATAGAACCATCCCAGAGAGGAGGCTCGGACATAGAACCATCCCAGAGAGGAGGCTGGACATAGAGCCATCCCAGAGGAGGCTGGGACATAGAAACACCCCAGAGAGGAGGCTCGGACATAGAGCCATCCCAGAGAGGAGGCTGGACATAGAGCCATCCCAGAGAGGAGGCTGGGACATAGAGCCACCCCAGAGAGGAGGCTGGGACATAGAGCCATCCCAGAGAGGAGGCTCGGACATAGAGCCATCCCAGAGAGGAGGCTGGGACATAGAGCCATCCCAGAGAGGAGGCTGGGACATAGAACCATCCCAGAGAGGAGGCTGGGACATAGAGCCATCCCAGAGAGGAGGCTGGGACATAGAGCCACCCCAGAGAGGAGGCTGGGACATAGAGCCACCCCAGAGAGGAGGCTAGGACATAGAGCCATCCCAGAGAGGAGGCTCGGACATAGAGCCATCCCAGAGAGGAGGCTGGGACATAGAGCCATCCCAGAGAGGAGGCTGGGACATAGAACCATCCCAGAGAGGAGGCTAGGACATAGAGCCATCCCAGAGAGGAGGCTGGGACATAGAGCCATCCCAGAGAGGAGGCTCGGACATAGAGCCATCCCAGAGAGGAGGCTAGGACATAGAGCCATCCCAGAGAGGAGGCTAGGACATAGAACCATCCCAGAGAGGAGGCTGGGACATAGAGCCATCCCAGAGAGGAGGCTAGGACATAGAGCCATCCCAGAGAGGAGGCTGGGACATAGAACCATCCCAGAGAGGAGGCTGGGACATAGAACCATCCCAGAGAGGAGGCTCGGACATAGAGCCATCCCAGAGAGGAGCCGGAGGACATAGAGCCATCCCAGAGAGGAGGCTGGGACATAGAAACATCCCAGAGAGGAGGCTCGGACATAGAACCATCCCAGAGAGGAGGCTGGGACATAGAGCCATCCCAGAGAGGAGGCTGGGACATAGAAACATCCCAGAGAGGAGGCTCGGACATAGAGCCATCCCAGAGAGGAGGCTCGGACATAGAACATCCCAGAGAGGAGGCTGGGACATAGAAACACCCCAGAGAGGAGGCTCGGACATAGAAACATCCCAGAGAGGAGGCTCGGACATAGAACCATCCCAGAGAGGAGGCTCGGACATAGAGCCATCCCAGAGAGGAGGCTGGGACATAGAGCCATCCCAGAGAGGAGGCTGGGACATAGAGTCACCCCAGAGAGGAGGCTGGGACATAGAGCCATCCCAGAGAGGAGGCTAGGACATAGAGCCATCCCAGAGAGGAGGCTCGGACATAGAACCATCCCAGAGAGGAGGCTGGGACATAGAGCCATCCCAGAAAGGAGGCTGGGACATAAAACCATCCCAGAGAGGAGGCTGGGACATAGAGCCATCCCAGAGAGGAGGCTGGGACATAGAGCCACCCCAGAGAGGAGGCTGGGACATAGAGCCATCCCAGAGAGGAGGCTGGGACATAGAGCCATCCCAGAGAGGAGGCTGGGACATAGAAACACCCCAGAGAGGAGGCTCGGACATAGAGCCATCCCAGAGAGAAGGCTGGGACATAGAAACACCCCAGAGAGGAGGCTGGGAGATAGAAACATCCCAGAGAGGAGGCTGGGACATAGAAACACCCCAGAGAGGAGGCTGGGACATAGAGCCATCCCAGAGAGGAGGCTGGGACATAGAAACACCCCAGAGAGGAGGCTGGGACATAGAGCCATCCCAGAGAGGAGCCGGACATAGAGCCATCCCAGAGAGGAGGCTAGGACATAGAGCCATCCCAGAGAGGAGGCTCGGACATAGAGCCATCCCAGAGAGGAGGCTGGGACATAGAACCATCCCAGAGAGGAGGCTAGGACATAGAGCCATCCCAGAGAGGAGGCTAGGACATAGAGCCATCCCAGAGAGGAGGCTAGGACATAGAGCCATCCCAGAGAGGAGGCTAGGACATAGAACCATCCCAGAGAGGAGGCTAGGACATAGAACCATCCCAGAGAGGAGGCTCGGACATAGAAACATCCCAGAGAGGAGGCTAGGACATAGAGCCATCCCAGAGAGGAGCCGGACATAGAGCCATCCCAGAGAGGAGGCTGGGACATAGAAACATCCCAGAGAGGAGGCTCGGACATAGAACCATCCCAGAGAGGAGGCTGGGACATAGAGCCATCCCAGAGAGGAGGCTGGGACATAGAAACATCCCAGAGAGGAGGCTCGGACATAGAAACATCCCAGAGAGGAGGCTGGGACATAGAACCATCCCAGAGAGGAGGCTCGGACATAGAACCATCCCAGAGAGGAGGCTCAGACATAGAGCCATCCCAGAGGAGGCTGGGACATAGAAACACCCCAGAGAGGAGGCTCGGACATAGAGCCATCCCAGATAGGAGGCTGGGACATAGAGCCATCCCAGAGAGGAGGCTGGGACATAGAGCCACCCCAGAGAGGAGGCTGGGACATAGAGCCATCCCAGAGAGGAGGCTCGGACATAGAACCATCCCAGAGAGGAGGCTGGGACATAGAGCCATCCCAGAGAGGAGGCTGGGACATAGAACCATCCCAGAGAGGAGGCTGGGACATAGAGCCATCCCAGAGAGGAGGCTGGGACATAGAGCCACCCCAGAGAGGAGGCTGGGACATAGAGCCACCCCAGAGAGGAGGCTAGGACATAGAGCCATCCCAGAGAGGAGGCTCGGACATAGAACCATCCCAGAGAGGAGGCTGGGACATAGAGCCATCCCAGAGAGGAGGCTGGGACATAAAACCATCCCAGAGAGGAGGCTGGGACATAGAGCCATCCCAGAGAGGAGGCTGGGACATAGAGCCACCCCAGAGAGGAGGCTCGGACATAGAGCCATCCCAGAGAGGAGGCTAGGACATAGAACCATCCCAGAGAGGAGGCTCGGACATAGAAACATCCCAGAGAGGAGGCTAGGACATAGAGCCATCCCAGAGAGGAGCCGGACCGGACATAGAGCCATCCCAGAGAGGAGGCTGGGACATAGAAACATCCCAGAGAGGAGGCTCGGACATAGAACCATCCCAGAGAGGAGGCTGGGACATAGAGCCATCCCAGAGAGGAGGCTGGGACATAGAACCATCCCAGAGAGGAGGCTGGGACATAGAGCCATCCCAGAGAGGAGGCTGGGACATAGAGCCATCCCAGAGAGGAGGCTGGGACATAGAGCCATCCCAGAGAGGAGGCTGGGACATAGAGCCATCCCAGAGAGGAGGCTGGGACATAGAAACATCCCAGAGAGGAGGCTCGGACATAGAGCCATCCCAGAGAGGAGGCTGGGACATAGAAACACCCAGAGAGGAGGCTGGGACATAGAACATCCCAGAGAGGAGGCTGGGACATAGAAACACCCCAGAGAGGAGGCTGGGACATAGAGCCATCCCAGAGAGGAGGCTGGGACATAGAAACACCCAGAGAGGAGGCTGGGACATAGAGCCATCCCAGAGAGGAGCCGGACATAGAGCCATCCCAGAGAGGAGGCTAGGACATAGAGCCATCCCAGAGAGGAGGCTCGGACATAGAGCCATCCCAGAGAGGAGGCTGGGACATAGAACCATCCCAGAGAGGAGGCTAGGACATAGAGCCATCCCAGAGAGGAGGCTAGGACATAGAGCCATCCCAGAGAGGAGGCTAGGACATAGAGCCATCCCAGAGAGGAGGCTAGGACATAGAACCATCCCAGAGAGGAGGCTAGGACATAGAACCATCCCAGAGAGGAGGCTCGGACATAGAAACATCCCAGAGAGGAGGCTAGGACATAGAGCCATCCCAGAGAGGAGCCGGACATAGAGCCATCCCAGAGAGGAGGCTGGGACATAGAAACATCCCAGAGAGGAGGCTCGGACATAGAACCATCCCAGAGAGGAGGCTGGGACATAGAGCCATCCCAGAGAGGAGGCTGGGACATAGAAACATCCCAGAGAGGAGGCTCGGACATAGAGCCACCCCAGAGAGGAGGCTCGGACATAGAAACATCCCAGAGAGGAGGCTGGGACATAGAACCATCCCAGAGAGGAGGCTCGGACATAGAACCATCCCAGAGAGGAGGCTCAGACATAGAGCCATCCCAGAGGAGGCTGGGACATAGAAACACCCCAGAGAGGAGGCTCGGACATAGAGCCATCCCAGATAGGAGGCTGGGACATAGAGCCATCCCAGAGAGGAGGCTGGGACATAGAGCCACCCCAGAGAGGAGGCTGGGACATAGAGCCATCCCAGAGAGGAGGCTCGGACATAGAACCATCCCAGAGAGGAGGCTGGGACATAGAGCCATCCCAGAGAGGAGGCTGGGACATAGAACCATCCCAGAGAGGAGGCTGGGACATAGAGCCATCCCAGAGAGGAGGCTGGGACATAGAGCCACCCCAGAGAGGAGGCTGGGACATAGAGCCACCCCAGAGAGGAGGCTAGGACATAGAGCCATCCCAGAGAGGAGGCTCGGACATAGAACCATCCCAGAGAGGAGGCTGGGACATAGAGCCATCCCAGAGAGGAGGCTGGGACATAAAACCATCCCAGAGAGGAGGCTGGGACATAGAGCCATCCCAGAGAGGAGGCTGGGACATAGAGCCACCCCAGAGAGGAGGCTCGGACATAGAGCCATCCCAGAGAGGAGGCTAGGACATAGAACCATCCCAGAGAGGAGGCTCGGACATAGAAACATCCCAGAGAGGAGGCTAGGACATAGAGCCATCCCAGAGAGGAGCCGGACCGGACATAGAGCCATCCCAGAGAGGAGGCTGGGACATAGAAACATCCCAGAGAGGAGGCTCGGACATAGAACCATCCCAGAGAGGAGGCTGGGACATAGAGCCATCCCAGAGAGGAGGCTGGGACATAGAACCATCCCAGAGAGGAGGCTCGGACATAGAGCCACCCCAGAGAGGAGGCTCGGACATAGAAACATCCCAGAGAGGAGGCTGGGACATAGAAACACCCCAGAGAGGAGGCTCGGACATAGAAACATCCCAGAGAGGAGGCTCGGACATAGAACCATCCCAGAGAGGAGGCTGGGACATAGAACCATCCCAGAGAGGAGGCTGGGACATAGAGCCATCCCAGAGAGGAGGCTAGGACATAGAGCCATCCCAGAGAGGAGGCTGGGACATAGAGCCATCCCAGAGAGGAGGCTGGGACATAGAGCCATCCCAGAGAGGAGGCTGGGACATAGAGTCACCCCAGAGAGGAGGCTGGGACATAGAGCCATCCCAGAGAGGAGGCTAGGACATAGAGCCATCCCAGAGAGGAGGCTGGGACATAGAGCCATCCCAGAGAGGAGGCTGGGACATAGAGCCATCCCAGAGAGGAGGCTGGGACATAGAGCCACCCCAGAGAGGAGGCTGGGACATAGAGCCATCCCAGAGAGGAGGCTAGGACATAGAGCCATCCCAGAGAGGAGGCTGGGACATAGAGCCATCCCAGAGAGGAGGCTGGGACATAGAGCCATCCCAGAGAGGAGGCTGGGACATAGAGCCACCCCAGAGAGGAGGCTGGGACATAGAGCCATCCCAGAGAGGAGGCTAGGACATAGAGCCATCCCAGAGAGGAGGCTGGACATAGACCATCCCAGAGAGGAGGCTGGGACATAGAGCCATCCCAGAGAGGAGGCTGGGACATAGAACCATCCCAGAGAGGAGGCTGGGACATAGAGCCATCCCAGAGAGGAGGCTGGGACATAGAGCCACCCAGAGAGGAGGCTGGGACATAGAGCCATCCCAGAGAGGAGGCTGGGACATAGAGCCATCCCAGAGAGGAGGCGGACATAGAAACATCCCAGAGAGGAGGCTCGGACATAGAGCCATCCCAGAGAGGAGGCTGGGACATAGAAACACCCCAGAGAGGAGGCTGGGACATAGAAACATCCCAGAGAGGAGGCTGGGACATAGAAACACCCCAGAGAGGAGGCTGGGACATAGAGCCATCCCAGAGAGGAGGCTGGGACATAGAAACACCCCAGAGAGGAGGCTGGGACATAGAGCCATCCCAGAGAGGAGCCGGACATAGAGCCATCCCAGAGAGGAGGCTAGGACATAGAGCCATCCCAGAGAGGAGGCTCGGACATAGAGCCATCCCAGAGAGGAGGCTGGGACATAGAAACACCCCAGAGAGGAGCCGGACATAGAGCCACCCCAGAGAGGAGCCGGACATAGAGCCATCCCAGAGAGGAGGCTCGGACATAGAGCCATCCCAGAGAGGAGGCTAGGACATAGAGCCATCCCAGAGAGGAGGCTGGGACATAGAGCCATCCCAGAGAGGAGGCTGGGACATAGAGCCATCCCAGAGAGGAGGCTAGGACATAGAGCCA
>JABXNX010000751.1:0-14645 GCA_014843695.1 Archivesica marissinica
TGTGTGTACAAACTACTGGTATATCTGTATGTACAAACTACTGGTATATTTGTGTGTACAAACTACTGGTATATCTGTGTATACAAACTACTGGTATATTTGTGTATATTTGTGTGTACAAACTACTAGTATATCTGTGTGTACAAACTACTGGTATATTTGTGTGTACAAACTACTGGTATATTTGTGTGTACAAACTACTGGTATATTTGTGTGATCAAACTACTAGTATATCTGTGTGATCAAACTACTAGTATATCTGTATGTACAAACTATTGGTATATTTGTGTACAAACTACTGGTATATCTGTGTGTACAAACTATTGGTATATTTGTGTACAAACTACTGGTATATCTGTGTGTACAAACTACTGGTATATTTGTGTGTACAAACTACTAGTATATCTGTATGTACAAACTACTGGTATATTTGTGTGTACAAACTACTGGTATATCTGTGTGTACAAACTACTAGTATATCTGTATGTACAAACTACTGGTATATTTGTGTACAAACTACTGGTATATCTGTGTGTACAAACTACTGGTATATCTGTGTGTACAAACTACTGGTATATTTGTGTGTACAAACTACTAGTATATCTGTATGTACAAACTACTGGTATATTTGTGTGTACAAACAAACTACTGGTATATTTGTGTGTACAAACTACTAGTATATCTGTATGTACAAACTACTGGTATATTTGTGTGTACAAACTACTGGTATATCTGTGTATACAAACTACTGGTATATTTGTGTATATTTGTGTGTACAACTACTGGTATATTTGTGTGTACAAACTACTGGTATATTTGTGTGTACAAACTACTGGTATATCTGTGTGTACAAACTACTGGTATATTTGTGTGTACAAACTACTAGTATATCTGTATGTACAAACTACTAGTATATCTGTATGTACAAACTACTGGTATATTTGTGTGTACAAACTACTGGTATATCTGTGTATACAAACTACTGGTATATTTGTGTATATTTGTGTGTACAAACTACTGGTATATCTGTGTATACAAACTACTGGTATATTTGTGTGTACAAACTACTGGTATATTTGTGTGTACAAACTACTGGTATATTTGTGTGTACAAACTACTGGTATATCTGTGTGTACAAACTACTAGTATATCTGTGTGTACAAACTACTAGTATATTTGTGTGTACAAACTACTGGTATATTTGTGTGTACAAACTACTAGTATATCTGTATGTACAAACTATTGGTATATTTGTGTACAAACTACTGGTATATCTGTGTGTACAAACTACTGGTATATCTGTGTGTACAAACTACTAGTATATTTGTGTGTACAAACTACTGGTATATTTGTGTGTACAAACTACTAGTATATCTGTATGTACAAACTACTGGTATATTTGTGTGTACAAACTACTGGTATATCTGTGTGTACAAACTACTAGTATATCTGTATGTACAAACTACTGGTATATTTGTGTACAAACTACTGGTATATCTGTGTGTACAAACTACTGGTATATCTGTGTGTACAAACTACTGGTATATTTGTGTGTACAAACTACTAGTATATCTGTATGTACAAACTACTGGTATATTTGTGTGTACAAACTACTGGTATATTTGTGTGTACAAACTACTAGTATATCTGTATGTACAAACTACTGGTATATTTGTGTGTACAAACTACTGGTATATCTGTATGTATACAAACTACTGGTATATTTGTGTATATTTGTGTGTACAAACTACTGGTATATCTGTGTATACAAACTACTGGTATATCTGTGTATACAAACTACTGGTATATCTGTGTATACAAACTACTGGTATATTTGTGTATATTTGTGTGTACAAACTACTGGTATATTTGTGTGTACAAACTACTGGTATATTTGTGTGTACAAACTACTGGTATATCTGTGTGTACAAACTACTGGTATATTTGTGTGTACAAACTACTAGTATATCTGTATGTACAAACTACTGGTATATTTGTGTGTACAAACTACTGGTATATCTGTGTATACAAACTACTGGTATCTTTGTGTATATTTGTGTGTACAAACTACTGGTATATATGTGTGTACAAACTACTGGTATATTTGTGTGTACAAACTACTAGTATATCTGTATGTACAAACTACTGGTATATTTGTGTGTACAAACTACTGGTATATCTGTGTATACAAACTACTGGTATCTTTGTGTATATTTGTGTGTACAAACTACTGGTATATCTGTGTATACAAACTACTGGTATATTTGTGTGTACAAACTACTGGTATATTTGTGTGTACAAACTACTGGTATATTTGTGTGTACAAACTACTGGTATATCTGTGTGTACAAACTACTGGTATATTTGTGTGTACAAACTACTAGTATATCTGTATGTACAAACTACTGGTATATTTGTGTGTACAAACTACTGGTATATATGTGTGTACAAACTACTGGTATATTTGTGTGTACAAACTACTAGTATATCTGTATGTACAAACTACTGGTATATTTGTGTGTACAAACTACTGGTATATCTGTGTATACAAACTACTGGTATATTTGTGTATACAAACTACTGGTATATATGTGTGTACAAACTACTGGTATATCTGTGTATACAAACTACTGGTATATTTGTGTGTACAAACTACTGGTATATATGTGTGTACAAACTACTGGTATATCTGTGTATACAAACTACTGGTATATTTGTGTGTACAAACTACTGGTATATTTGTGTGTACAAACTACTGGTATATTTGTGTGTACAAACTAATTGTATATGTGTCTGTTAAACTACTGGTATATGTGTCTGTTAAACTACTGGTATATTTGGAAAGAAATCCTGGAAATGTGTACAACTGACATTTTGTAAATGAAAGAGGGAGAGACGTGCCTGTCGGAAGTATACATGAATAACTTACTGCATGTAGCAGAACAATACTGTGATATAACATTCTCATTAAGTGTAACCAACTTTCATCATAATGCCGTTTAAGGTGTTTCTGGGTTAAGGTGTCTACAAAATAATACTTTTGTATACAAAAACATTTTAAAGCTGTTTAACAGATATTTTGTTGTTTGTTCGGTTCTACGGTCATGAATTTCAATAGTCTTTCATACATACCTCTTGTTGGAGGCAGGTACCTAGATAGAAATTGTCAATCAAAATGAACCTGTTGGAGAGTCTTTCAACCTCAAACCCAGTCTCAAGCTGTTTAAGACAAGTTATATACAAAAGTTTAAACTTTCTAAAAGTTCTAACAACTTATACGCTTTCATCCGACGATAATGATTAATATATGTGGTCATTCGTGTGGGAGGAAACCGGAATACCCGGAGAAAACCCACCTGTCCGATCTGGCGACCTCCGTATATACAAACCAATGTAGAAACCGTAATCCAGAAATGTGCTAGCATACCAACATATTCATTCCTCATTTCATATGTGCATATAATAATATATTATTATCGAGCTATCTACTGCCAGCCATTTTAAAGTATATTTTAATAATGTGTTTACATTAATACTGATTTCCAGTGTCATATAACCCGAGTTAGAGGGTCTAATAAATGGTATGTAAATGAAGTAGTTTTGTTTCTTATTGTGATTTTACTGTGTTAGCTGGACATGTTTAAATTGGCCATGTGCATCTGTAGGACCAGCCCGTCCTGATATAATGGTACTGGATGTGGCACCACCGTAGCACCAGCCCGTCCTGATATAATGGTACTGGATGTGGCACCCTGTAGCACCAGCCCGTCCTGATATAATGGTACTGGATGTGGCACCACCGTAGCACCAGCCAGTCCTGATATAATGGTACTGGATGTGGCACCACCGTAGCACCAGCCCGTCCTGATATAATGGTACTGGATGTGGCACCAGCCCGTCCTGATATAATGGTACTGGATGTGGCACCCTGTAGCACCAGCCCGTCCTGATATAATGGTACTGGATGTGGCACCAGCCAGTCCTGATATAATGGTACTGGATGTGGCACCACCGTAGCACCAGCCAGTCCTGATAACCATACCGGATGTGGCATCCCATCCTGATATAACCGTACCGAATGTATCACACCGTAACACCAGCCCGTCCTGATATAACGGTACTGGATGTTGCACCCATAGCACCAGCCAATCTTGATATAACGGTACCGGATGTAGCACCTGCCAATCTTGATATAACGGTACCGGATGTAGCACCTGCCAATCTTGATATAATGGTACCGGATGTAGCACCTGCCAATCCTGATATACCGATACCGGATGTAGCACCAGCCCACCCTGATATACCGATACCGGATGTAGCACCAGCCCGCCCTGATATACCGATACCGGATGTAGCACCAGCCCGCCCTGATATATCGATACCGGATGTAGCACCAGCCCGCCCTGATATACCGATACCGGATGTAGCACCAGCCCGCCCTGATATACCGATACCGGATGTAGCACCAGCCCGCCCTGATATACCGACACCGGATGTAGCACCAGCCCGCCCTGATATACCGATACCGGATGTAGCACCAGCCCGCCCTGATATACCGATACCGGATGTAGCGCCAGCCCGCCCTGATATACCGATACCGGATGTAGCACCAGCCCGCCCTTATATATCGATACCGGATGTAGCACCAGCCCGCCCTGATATACCGGATGTAGCACCAGCCCGCCCTGATATACCGATACCGGATGTAGCACCAGCCCGCCCTGATATACCGACACCGGGTGTAGCACCAGCCCGCCCTGATATACCGATACCGGATGTAGCACCAGCCCGCCCTGATATACCGATACCGGATGTAGCACCAGCCTGCCCCGATATACCGGATGTAGCACCACCCTGCCCTGATATACCGATACCGGATGTAGCACCACCCCGCCATGATATACCGATACCGGATGTAGCACCACCCCGCCCTGATATACCCATACCGGATGTAGCACCAGCCCGCCCTAATATATCGATACCGGATGTAGCACCACCCCGCCCTGATATACCCATACCGGATGTAGCACCAGCCCGCCCTAATATATCGATACCGGATGTAGCACCACCCCGCCCTGATATACCCATACCGGATGTAGCAGCAGCCTGCCCTGAAGAACATGACTCAAGTATAATATACAAATACATGGATGGAGATCTTGTTTAATCATATTTGATGGAGATCTAGAATTAACCCTGAAGCTTGTCACCGACTTTTCCATGTCCACAGGCAGTAACCATGTAATCATTTAAAAATTCACAAACTGCAAGATTACATAAGTTAGTATTGGTATACAAAAGAGATCTAGAATCACTCAGCCGTTTGGATGAAGATCCGCTTGCCTTAAATCAACTAAAGTATGCTAGACATGGTGTTAATTGGATTTTTGTTCCATACAACCATTAACTCATATTGGGCCAGGGAGATGCTCTCTAACACAATGTGGAATTTACCTTAAATTACCGGATAGTCAAATTAAAATTAATTTGTATTAACAATAGCATAATATCGCAATTGTTTGTCATACCAGATTTGGCATGTCACGGCTACTAGAAAATCCATCAAATATTGTACTAGCTATCATAAACCTAGTTCAAACAAACAGTACCAAGCATGACTCTAATTGAGGTTGATATTTTAGCAGGTCAGGGGTCAGATGGAGAGCTGTAGTGAAAGGCCCTATACCCCAACAAGGGGTGAAGAGGATGAAATAATAATTAGGGATGGCAACGAATAGCGATTTTGGTATCCGAATATTCAGTCGGGAAGATATATTTGGTGTAATTATGTGAAAAATTCAAAATATCTCAAACACATAAATTTTCACAATTAATCTACTTTCTGTTTTAATAATACATAGACCAGTATTTACTCATGTATTGTTTGTTTTTAGAGCAAGACTTGTTCCTTCGATTGTTTTCAACTAACTATACTATGTATTATATACCCCAGGATATGTGAAAGTGCACAAATGGGAACATCTTCCATTGTGGCCCTCAATAAACTAGCACAAACTGCTATAACTTGGAAACATCTTCCATTGTGGCCCTCAATAAACTAGCACAAACTGCTATAACCTGGGAACATCTTCCATTGTGGCCCTAAATAGACTAGCACAAACTGCTATAACCTGATAACATCTTCCAATGTGGCCTTCAATAAACTAGCACAAACTGCTAACATATTCCAATGTGGCCCTCAATAAACTAGCACAAACTGCTATAACTGCTAACATCTTCCAATGTGGCCCTCAATAAACTAGCACAAACTGCTATAACCTGATAACATCTTCCAATGTGGCCTTCAATAAACTAGCACAAACTGCTATAACCTGGTAACATCTTCCATTGTGGCCCTCAATAAACTAGCACAAACTGCTATAACTGCTAACATCTTCCAGTGTGGCCTTCAATAAACTAGCACAAACTGCTATAACCTGGTAACATCTTCCATTGTGGCCCTCAATAAACTAGCACAAACTGCTATAACCTGGTAACATCTTCCATTGTGGCCTTCAATAAACTAGCACAAACTGCTATAACTGCTAACATCTTCCAATGTGGCCCTCAATAAACTAGTACAAACTGCTATAACTGATAACATCTTCCATTGTGGCCCTCAATAAACTAGCACAAACTGCTATAACCAGATAACATCTTCCAATGTGGCCTTCAATAAACTAGCACAAACTGCTATAACCTGGTAACATCTTCCATTGTGGCCCTCAATAAACTAGCACAAACTGCTATAACCTGGTAACATCTTCCATTGTGGCCCTCAATAGACTAGCACAAACTGCTATAACCTGATAACATCTTCCAATGTGGCCTTCAATAAACTAGCACAAACTGCTATAACCTGGGAACATCTTCCATTGTGGCCCTCACTAGACTAGCACAAACTGCTATAACCTGATAACATCTTCCATTTTGGCCCTCAATAAACTAGCACAAACTGCTATAACCTGGGAACATCTACCATTGTGGCCCTCAATAGACTAGCACAAACTGCTATAACCTGATAACATCTTCCATTGTGGCCCTCAATAAACTAGCACAAACTGCTATAACCTGGGAACATCTTCCATTGTGGCCCTCAATAGACTAGCACAAACTGCTATAACCTGATAGCATCTTCCATTGTGCCCTCAATAAACTAGCACAAACTGCTATAACCTGGGAACATCTTCCATTGTGGCCCTCAATAAACGAGCACAAACTGCTACAACCTGATACCATCTTTCACTGTGGCCCTCAATAAACTAGTACAAACTGCTATAACCTGGGAACATCTTCCATTGTGGCCCTCAATAGACTAGCACAAACTGCTATAACCTGATAACATCTTCCATTGTGGCCCTCAATAAACTAGCACAAACTGCTATAACCTGATAACATCTTCCATTGTGGCCCGCAATAAACTAGCACAAACTGCTATAACCTGGGAACATCTTCCATTGTGGCCCTCAATAAACGAGCACAAACTGCTACAACCTGATAACATCTTTCATTGTGGCCCACAATAAACTAGTACAAACTGCTATAACCTGGGAACATCTTCCATTGTGGCCCTCAATAAACTAGCACAAACTGCTATAACCTGGTAACATCTTCCATTGTGGCCCTCAATAAACGAGCACAAACTGCTACAACCTGATATTATCTTCCATTGTGGCCCTCAATAAACGAGCACAAACTGTTACAACCTGGTAACATCTTCATTGTGGCCCTCAATAGACCAGCACAAACTGCTATAACCTGATAACATCTTCCATTGTGGCCCTCAATAAACTAGCACAAACTGCTATAACCTGGGAACATCTTCCATTGTGGCCCTCAATAGACTAGCACAAACTGCTATAACCTGATAACATCTTCCATTGTGGCCCTCAATAAACTAGCACAAACTGCTATAACCTGGGAACATCTTCCATTGTGGCCCTCAATAGACTAGCACAAACTGCTATAACCTGATAACATCTTCCATTGTGGCCCTCAATAAACTAGCACAAACTGCTATAACCTGGGAACATCTTCCATTGTGGCCCTCAATAGACTAGCACAAACTGCTATAACCTGATAACATCTTCCATTGTGGCCCTCAATAAACTAGCACAAACTGCTATAACCTGGGAACATCTTCCATTGTGGCCCTCAATAAATGAGCACAAACTGCTACAACCTGATAACATATTTCACTGTGATCCTCAATAAACTAGCACAAACTGCTATAACCTGGAAACATCTTCCATTGTGGCCCTCAATAGACTAGCACAAACTGCTATAACCTGATAACATCTTCCAATGTGGCCCTCAATAAACTAGCACAAACTGCTATAACCTGGGAACATCTACCATTGTGGCCCTCAATAAACTAGCACAAACTGCTATAACCTGGGAACATCTTCCATTGTGGCCCTCAATAGACTAGCACAAACTTCTATAACCTGATAACATCTTACATTGTGCCCCTCAATAAACTAGCACAAACTGCTATAACCTGGGAACATCTTCCATTGTGGCCCTCAATAAACGAGCACAAACTGCTACAACCTGATAACATCTTTCACTGTGGCCCTCAATAAACTAGTACAAACTGCTATAACCTGGGAACATCTTCCATTGTGGCCCTCAATAGACTAGCACAAACTGCTATAACATGATAACATCTTCCATTGTGGCCCACAACAAACTAGCATAAACTGCTATAACCTGGGAACATCTTCCATTGTGGCCCTCAATAAACGAGCACAAACTGCTACAACCTGGTAACATCTTACATTGTGGCCCTCAATAGACTAGCACAAACTGCTATAACCTGATAACATCTTCCATTGTGGCAATCAATAAACTAGCACAAACTGCTATAACCTGGGAACATCTTCCATTGTGGCCCTCAATAGACTAGCACAAACTGCTATAACCTGATAACATCTTCCATTGTGGCCCGCAATAAACTAGCACAAACTGCTATAACCTGGGAACATCTTCCATTGTGGCCCTCAATAAACGAGCACAAACTGCTACAACCTGATAACATCTTTCATTGTGGCCCTCAATAAACTAGTACAAACTGCTATAACCTGGGAACATCTTCCATTGTGGCCCTCAATAAACTAGCACAAACTGCTATAACCTGGTAACATCTTCCATTGTGGCCCTCAATAAACGAGCACAAACTGCTACAACCTGATAATATCTTCCATTGTGGCCCTCAATAAACGAGCACAAACTGCTACAACCTGGTAACATCTTCATTGTGGCCCTCAATAGACTAGCACAAACTGCTATAACCTGATAACATCTTCCAATGTGGCCTTCAATAAACTAGCACAAACAGCTATAACCTGGGAACATCTTCCACTGTGGCCCTCAATAGACTAGCACAAACTGCTATAACCTGATAACATCTTCCATTGTGGCCCTCAATAAACTAGCACAAACTGCTATAACCTGGGAACATCTTCCATTGTGGCCCTCAATAGACTAGCACAAACTGCTATAACCTGATAACATCTTCCATTGTGGCCCTCAATAAACTAGCACAAACTGCTATAACCTGGGAACATCTTCCATTGTGGCCCTCAATATACTAGTACAAACTGCTATAACCTGATAACATCTTCCATTGTGGCCCTCAATAAACTAGCACAAACTGCTATAACCTGGGAACATCTTCCATTGTGGCCCTCAATAAATGAGCACAAACTGCCACAACCTGATAACATCTTTCACTGTGGCCCTCAATAAACTAGTACAAACTGCTATAACCTGGGAACATCTTCCATTGTGGCCCTCAATAGACTAGCACAAACTGCTATAACCTGATAACATCTTCCATTGTGGTCCTCAATAAACTAGCATAAACTGCTATAACCTGGGAACATCTTCCATTGTGGCCCTCAATAAACGAGCACAAACTGCTACAACCTGATAACATCTTTCATTGTGGCCCTCAATAAACTAGTACAAACTGCTACAACCTGGTAACATCTTCCATTTTGGCCCTCAATAGACTAGCACAAACTGCTATGACCTGATAACATCTTCCATTGTGGCCCTCAATAAACGAGCACAAACTGCTATAACCTGGGAACATCTTCCATTGTGGCCCTCAATAGACTAGCACACACTGCTATAACCTGATAACATCTTCCATTGTGGCCCTCAATAAACTAGCACAAACTGCTATAACCTGGGAACATCTTCCATTGTGGCCCTCAATAAACGAGCACAAACTGCTACAACCTGATAACATCTTTCATTGTGGCCCTCAATAAACTAGTACAAACTGCTATAACCTGGGAACATCTTCCATTGTGGCCCTCAATAAACTAGCCCAAACTGCTACAACCTGATAATATCTTCCATTGTGGCCCTCAATAAACGAGCACAAACTGCTACAACCTGATATCTTCCATTGTGGCCCTCAATAAACTAGTACAAACTGCTACAACCTGGTAACATCTTCCATTGTGGCCTTCAATAAACTAGCACAAACTGCTATAACCTGATAACATCTTCCATTGTGGCCTTCAATAAACTAGCACAAACTGCTATAACCTGGTAACATCTTACATTGTGGCCCTCAATAAACTAGCACAAACTGCTATAACCCGATAACATCTTCCATTGTGACACTCAATAAGCTAGCACAAACTGCTATAACCTGGTAACACCTTCCATTGTGGCCCTCAATAAACTAGCACAAACTGCTATAACCAGATAACATCTTCCAATGTGGCCTTCAATAAACTAGCACAAACTGCTATAACCTGGTAACATCTTCCATTGTGGCCCTCAATAAACTAGCACAAACTGCTATAACCTGGTAACATCTTCCATTGTGGCCCTCAATAGACTAGCACAAACTGCTATAACCTGATAACATCTTCCAATGTGGCCTTCAATAAACTAGCACAAACTGCTATAACCTGGGAACATCTTCCATTGTGGCCCTCAATAGACTAGCACAAACTGCTATAACCTGATAACATCTTCCATTGTGGCCCTCAATAAACTAGCACAAACTGCTATAACCTGGGAACATCTTCCATTGTGGCCCTCAATAGACTAGCACAAACTGCTATAACCTGATAACATCTTCCATTGTGGCCCTCAATAAACTAGCACAAACTGCTATAACCTGGGAACATCTTCCATTGTGGCCCTCAATAGACTAGCACAAACTGCTATAACCTGATAGCATCTTCCATTGTGCCCTCAATAAACTAGCACAAACTGCTATAACCTGGGAACATCTTCCATTGTGGCCCTCAATAAACGAGCACAAACTGCTACAACCTGATACCATCTTTCACTGTGGCCCTCAATAAACTAGTACAAACTGCTATAACCTGGGAACATCTTCCATTGTGGCCCTCAATAGACTAGCACAAACTGCTATAACCTGATAACATCTTCCATTGTGGCCCTCAATAAACTAGCACAAACTGCTATAACCTGATAACATCTTCCATTGTGGCCCTCAATAAACTAGCACAAACTGCTATAACCTGGGAACATCTTCCATTGTGGCCCTCAATAAACGAGCACAAACTGCTACAACCTGATAACATCTTTCATTGTGGCCCTCAATAAACTAGTACAAACTGCTACAACCTGGGAACATCTTCCATTGTGGCCCTCAATAAACGAGCACAAACTGTTACAACCTGGTAACATCTTCATTGTGGCCCTCAATAGACCAGCACAAACTGCTATAACCTGATAACATCTTCCAATGTGGCCTTCAATAAACTAGCACAAACTGCTATAACCTGGGAACATCTTCCATTGTGGCCCTCAATAGACTAGCACAAACTGCTATAACCTGATAACATCTTCCATTGTGGCCCTCAATAAACTAGCACAAACTGCTATAACCTGGGAACATCTTCCATTGTGGCCCTCAATAGACTAGCACAAACTGCTATAACCTGATAACATCTTTCATTGTGGCCCTCAATAAACTAGCACAAACTGCTATAACCTGGGAACATCTTCCATTGTGGCCCTCAATAAATGAGCACAAACTGCTACAACCTGATAACATCTTTCACTGTGGCCCTCAATAAACTAGTACAAACTGCTATAACCTGGGAACATCTTCCATTGTGGCCCTCAATAAATGAGCACAAACTGCTATAACCTGATAACATCTTCCATTGTGGCCCTCAATAAACTAGCACAAACTGCTATAACCTGGAAACATCTTCCATTGTGGCCCTCAATAGACTAGCACAAACTGCTATAACCTGATAACATCTTCCAATGTGGCCCTCAATAAACTAGCACAAACTGCTATAACCTGGGAACATCTACCATTGTGGCCCTCAATAAACTAGCACAAACTGCTATAACCTGGGAACATCTTCCATTGTGGCCCTCAATAGACTAGCACAAACTTCTATAACCTGATAACATCTTACATTGTGCCCCTCAATAAACTAGCACAAACTGCTATAACCTGGGAACATCTTCCATTGTGGCCCTCAATAAACGAGCACAAACTGCTACAACCTGATAACATCTTTCACTGTGGCCCTCAATAAACTAGTACAAACTGCTATAACCTGGGAACATCTTCCATTGTGGCCCTCAATAGACTAGCACAAACTGCTATAACATGATAACATCTTCCATTGTGGCCCTCAACAAACTAGCATAAACTGCTATAACCTGGGAACATCTTCCATTGTGGCCCTCAATAAACGAGCACAAACTGCTACAACCTGGTAACATCTTACATTGTGGCCCTCAATAGACTAGCACAAACTGCTATAACCTGATAACATCTTCCATTGTGGCAATCAATAAACTAGCACAAACTGCTATAACCTGGGAACATCTTCCATTGTGGCCCTCAATAGACTAGCACAAACTGCTATAACCTGATAACATCTTCCATTGTGGCCCGCAATAAACTAGCACAAACTGCTATAACCTGGGAACATCTTCCATTGTGGCCCTCAATAAACGAGCACAAACTGCTACAACCTGATAACATCTTCATTGTGGCCCTCAATAAACTAGTACAAACTGCTATAACCTGGGAACATCTTCCATTGTGGCCCTCAATAAACTAGCACAAACTGCTATAACCTGGTAACATCTTCCATTGTGGCCCTCAATAAACGAGCACAAACTGCTACAACCTGATAATATCTTCCATTGTGGCCCTCAATAAACGAGCACAAACTGCTACAACCTGGTAACATCTTCATTGTGGCCCTCAATAGACTAGCACAAACTGCTATAACCTGATAACATCTTCCAATGTGGCCTTCAATAAACTAGCACAAACAGCTATAACCTGGGAACATCTTCCACTGTGGCCCTCAATAGACTAGCACAAACTGCTATAACCTGATAACATCTTCCATTGTGGCCCTCAATAAACTAGCACAAACTGCTATGACCTGGGAACATCTTCCATTGTGGCCCTCAATAGACTAGCACAAACTGCTATAACCTGATAACATCTTCCATTGTGGCCCTCAATAAACTAGCACAAACTGCTATAACCTGGGAACATCTTCCATTGTGGCCCTCAATATACTAGTACAAACTGCTATAACCTGATAACATCTTCCATTGTGGCCCTCAATAAACTAGCACAAACTGCTATAACCTGGGAACATCTTCCATTGTGGCCCTCAATAAATGAGCACAAACTGCCACAACCTGATAACATCTTTCACTGTGGCCCTCAATAAACTAATACAAACTGCTATAACCTGGGAACATCTTCCATTGTGGCCCTCAATAGACTAGCACAAACTGCTACAACCTGATAATATCTTCCATTGTGGCCCTCAATAAACGAGCACAAACTGCTATAACCTGGGAACATCTTCCATTGTGGCCCTCAATAGACTAGCACAAACTGCTATAACCTGATAACATCTTCCATTGTGGCCCTCAATAAACTAGCACAAACTGCTATAACCTGGAACATCTTCCATTGTGGCCCTCAATAGACTAGCACAAACTGCTATAACCTGATAACATCTTCCATTGTGGCCCTAAATAAACTAGCACAAACTGCTATAACCTGGGACATCTTCCATTGTGGCCCTCAATAGACTAGCACAAACTGCTATAACCTGATAACATCTTCCATTGTGGCCCTCAATAAACTAGCACAAACTGCTATAACCTGGGAACATCTTCCATTGTGGCCCTCAATAAATGAGCACAAACTGCTACAACCTGATAACATCTTTCACTGTGGCCCTCAATAAACTAGTACAAACTGCTATAACCTGGGAATATCTTCCATTGTGGCCCTCAATAAATGAGCACAAACTGCTATAACCTGATAACATCTTCCATTGTGGCCCTCAATAAACGAGCACAAACTGCTATAACCTGGAACATCTTCCATTGTGGCCCTCAATAGACTAGCACAAACTGCTATAACCTGATAACATCTTCCATTGTGGCCCTAAATAAACTAGCACAAACTGCTATAACCTGGGAACATCTTCCATTGTGGCCCTCAATAAACGAGCACAAACTGCTACAACCTGATAATATCTTCCATTGTGGCCCTCAATAAACGAGCACAAACTGCTACAACCTGGTAACATCTTCATTGTGGCCCTCAATAGACTAGCACAAACTGCTATAACCTGATAACA
>JABXNX010000752.1:0-14644 GCA_014843695.1 Archivesica marissinica
CCACACGCCTGATGTCTCCCAACATCGAATCACTGATCACTCTGACCACACGCCTGATGTCTCCCAACATCGAATCACTGGTCACCCTGACCACACTCCTGATGTCTCCCAACATCGAATCACTGACCATACAGACCACACGCCTGATGTCCGCCAACATCGAATCACTGATCACCCAGACCACACGCCTGATGTCTCCCAGCATCGAATCACTGATCACCCAGACCACACGCCTGATGTCTGCCAACATCGAATCACTGACCATACAGACCACACGCCTGATGTCTCCCAACATCGAATCACTGATCACCCAGACCACACGCCTGATGTCTCCCAACATCGAATCACTGATCATACAGACCACACGCCTGATGTCTCCCAACATCGAATCACTGATCACCCTGACCACACGCCTGATGTCTCCCAACATCGAATCACTGACCATACAGACCACACGCCTGATGTCTCCCAACATCGAATCACTGACCATACAGACCACACGCCTGATGTCTCCCAACATCGAATCACTGACCATACAGACCACACGCCTGATGTCTCCCAACATCGAATCACTGACCATACAGACCACACGCCTGATGTCTCCCAACATCGAATCACTGACCATACAGACCACACGCCTGATGTCTCCCAACATCGAATCACTACCAACAGACCACACGCCTGATGCCTCCCAACATCGAATCACTGATCACACAGACCACACGCCTGATGTCTCCCAACATCGAATCACTGATCACCCAGACCACACGCCTGATGTCTCCCAACATCGAATCACTCACCACCCTGACCACACGCCTGGTGTCTCCCAACATCGAATCACTGATCACTCTGACCACACGCCTGATGTCTCCAACATCGAATCACTGATCATACAGACCACACGCCTGATGTCTCCCAACATCGAATCACTGATCACTCTGACCACACGCCTGATGTCTCCCAACATCGAATCACTGATCACCCTGACCACACTCCTGATGTCTCCCAACATCGAATCACTGACCATACAGACCACACGCCTGATGTCCGCCAACATCGAATCACTGATCACCCAGACCACACGCCTGATGTCTCCCAGCATCGAATCACTGATCACCCAGACCACACGCCTGATGTCTCCCAACATCGAATCACTGATCATACAGACCACACGCCTGATGTCTCCCAACATCGAATCACTGATCACCCAGACCACACGCCTGATGTCTCCCAACATCGAATCACTGATCACACAGACCACACGCCTGATGTCTCCCAACATCGAATCACTCACCACCCTGACCACACGCCTGATGTCTCCCAACATCGAATCACTGACCATACAGACCACACGCCTGATGTCTCCCAACATCGAATCACTGATCACACAGACCACACGCCTGATGTCTCCCAACATCGAATCACTGACCACACTGACCACACGCCTGATGTCTCCCAACATCGAATCACTGACCACCCTGACCACACACGAATCACTACCAACAACCACACGCCTGATGTCTCCCAACATCGAATCACTGATCACCCTGACCACACTCCTGATGTCTCCCAACATCGAATCACTGACCATACAGACCACACGCCTGATGTCTCCCAACATCGAATCACTGATCACTCTGACCACACGCCTGATGTCTCCCAACATCGAATCACTCACCACCCTGACCACACGCCTGGTGCCTGCCAACATCGAATCACTGACCATACAGACCACACGCCTAATGTCCGCCAACATCGAATCACTTATCACCCAGACCACACGCCTGATGTCTCCCAGCATCGAATCACTGATCACCCAGACCACACGCCTGATGTCTGCCAACATCGAATCACTGATCATACAGACCACACGCCTGATGTCTCCCAACATCGAATCACTGATCACCCAGACCACACGCCTGATGTCTCCCAACATCGAATCACTGATCACCATGACCACACGCCTGATGTCTCCCAACATCGAATCACTGATCATACAGATCACACGCCTGATGTCTCCCAACATCGAATCACTGATCACCCTGACAACACGCCTGATGTCTCCCAACATCGAATCATTGACCATACAGACCACACCCCTGATGTCTCCCAACATCGAATCACTGACCATACAGACCACACGCCTGATGTATACCAACATCGAATCACTGACCATACAGACCACACGCCTGATGTCTCCCAACATCGAATCACTGAACATACAGACCACACGCCTGATGTCTGCCAACATTGAATCACTGATCACCCAGACCACACGCCTGATGTCACCCAACATCGAATCACTCAATACCCTAACCACACGCCTGATGTCTGCCAACATCGAATCACTGATCATACAGACCACACGCCTGATGTCTCCCAACATCGAATCACTGACCATACAGATCACACGCCTGATGTCTCCCAACATCGAATCACTCACCACCCTGACCACACGCCTGGTGTCTCGCAACATCGAATCACTGACCATACAGACCACACGCCTGATGTCTCCCAACATCGAATCACTGATCACCCAGATCACACGCCTGATGTCTCCCAACATCGAATCACTGATCATACAGACCACACGCCTGATGTCTCCCAGCATCGAATCACTGATCACCCAGACCACACGCCTGATGTCTGCCAACATCGAATCACTGATCATACAGACCACACGCCTGATGTCTCCCAACATCGAATCACTGATCACCCAGACCACACGCCTGATGTCTCCCAACATCGAATCACTGATCACCCAGACCACACGCCTGATGTCTCCCAACATCGAATCACTGACCAACACACCGACCACACGCCTGATGTCTCCCAACATCGAATCACTGATCACCTGACCACACGCCTGATGTCTCCCAACATCGAATCACTGATCATACAGACCACACGCCTGATGTCTCCCAACATCGAATCACTGACCACCCAGACCACACGCCTGATGTCTCCCAACATCGAATCACTGACCATACAGACCACACGCCTGATGTCTCCCAACATCGAATCACTGACCATACAGACCACACGCCTGATGTCTCCCAACATCGAATCACTGATCACACAGACCACACGCCTGATGTCTCCCAACATCGAATCACTGATCACCCAGACCACACGCCTGATGTCTCCCAACATCGAATCACTGATCATACAGACCACACGCCTGATGTCTCCCAACATCGAATCACTGATCACCCAGACCACACGCCTGATGTCTCCCAACATCGAATCACTGATCACACAGACCACACGCCTGATGTCTCCCAACATCGAATCACTGACCATACAGACCACACGCCTGATGTCTCCCAACATCGAATCACTGACCACACTGACCACACGCCTGATGTCTCCCAACATCGAATCACTGATCACTCTGACCACACGCCTGATGTCTGCCAACATCGAATCACTGATCATACAGACCACACGCCTGATGTCTCCCAACATCGAATCACTGATCACTCTGACCACACGCCTGATGTCTCCCAACATCGAATCACTGATCATACAGACCACACGCCTGATGTCTCCCAACATCGAATCACTGACCACCCTGACCACACGCCTGATGTCTCCCAACATCGAATCACTGACCACTGACCACACGCCTGATGTCTGCCAACATCGAATCACTGACCATACAGACCACACGCCTGATGTCTCCCAACATCGAATCACTGATCACCCTGACCACACGCCTGATGTCTCCCAACATCGAATCACTGACCATACAGACCACACGCCTGATGTCTCCCAACATCGAATCACTGATCCACACAGACCACACGCCTGATGTCTCCCAACATCGAATCACTGACCATACAGACCACACGCCTGATGTCTCCCAACATCGAATCACTGATCACCCAGACCACACGCCTGATGTCTCCCAACATCGAATCACTGATCATACAGACCACACGCCTGATGTCTCCCAACATCGAATCACTGATCACACTGACCACACGCCTGATGTCTCCCAACATCGAATCACTGATCATACAGACCACACGCCTGATGTCTCCCAACATCGAATCACTGATCACACAGACCACACGCCTGATGTCTCCCAACATCGAATCACTGATCACCCTGACCACACGCCTGATGTCTCCCAACATCGAATCACTGACCATACAGACCACACGCCTGATGTCTCCCAACATCGAATCACTGACCATACAGACCACACGCCTGATGTCTCCCAACATCGAATCACTGACCATACAGACCACACGCCTGATGTCTCCCAACATCGAATCACTGACCATACAGACCACACGCCTGATGTCTCCCAACATCGAATCACTGATCACTCTGACCACACGCCTGATGTCTCCCAACATCGAATCACTGATCACTCTGACCACACGCCTGATGTCTCCCAACATCGAATCACTCACCACCCTGACCACATGCCTGGTGTCTGCCAACATCGAATCACTGATCATACAGACCACACGCCTGATGTCTCCCAACATCGAATCACTCACCACCCTGACCCCACGCCTGGTGTCTGCCAACATCGAATCACTGACCATACAGACCACACGCCTGATGTCTCCCAACATCGAATAACTGATCACCCAGACCACACGCCTAATGTCTCCCAACATCGAATCACTGATCATACAGACCACACGCCTGATGTCTCCCAACATCGAATCACTGACCACCCTGACCACACGCCTGATGTCTCCCAGCATCGAATCACTGGTCACCCTGACCACACGCCTGATGTCTCCCAACATCGAATCACTGATCATACAGACCACACGCCTGATGTCTCCCAACATCGAATCACTGACCATACAGACCACACGCCTGAAGTCTCGCAACATCGAATCACACACCACCCTGACCACACGCCTGATGTCTCCCAACATCGAATCACTGACCATACAGACCACACGCCTGATGTCTCCCAACATCGAATCACTGACCATACAGACCACACGCCTGATGTCTCCCAACATCGAATCACTGACCATGCAGACCACACGCCTGATGTCGCCCAACATCGAATCACTGATCACTCTGACCACACGCCTGATGTCTCCCAACATCGAATCACTGATCACTCTGACCACACGCCTGATGTCTCCCAACATCGAATCATTGATCACTCTGACCACACGCCTGATGTCTCCCAACATCGAATCACTGGTCACCCTGACAACACTCCTGATGTCTCCCAACATCGAATCACTGACCATACAGACCACACGCCTGATGTCCGCCAACATCGAATCACTTATCACCCAGACCACACGCCTGATGTCTCCCAGCATCGAATCACTGATCACCCAGACCACACGCCTGATGTCTGCCAACATCGAATCACTGATCACCCTGACCACACGCCTGATGTCTCCCAACATCGAATCACTGATCACCCAGACCACACGCCTGATGTCTCCCAACATCGAATCACTGACCATACAGACCACAGGCCTGATGTCTCCCAACATCGAATCACTGATCATACAGACCACACGCCTGATGTCTCCCAACATCGAATCACTGACCATACAGACCACACTCCTGATGTCTCCCAACATCGAATCACTGATCACTCTGACCACACGCCTGATGTCTCCCAACATCGAATCACTCACCACCCTGACCACATGCCTGGTGTCTGCCAACATCGAATCACTGATCATACAGACCACACGCCTGATGTCTCCCAACATCGAATCACTCACCACCCTGACCCCACGCCTGGTGTCTGCCAACATCGAATCACTGACCATACAGACCACACGCCTGATGTCTCCCAACATCGAATCACTGATCACCCAGACCACACGCCTGATGTCTCCCAACATCGAATCACTGATCATACAGACCACACGCCTGATGTCTCCCAACATCGAATCACTGACCACCCTGACCACACGCCTGATGTCTCCCAGCATCGAATCACTGATCACCCTGACCACACGCCTGATGTCTCCCAACATCGAATCACTGATCATACAGACCACACGCCTGATGTCTCCCAACATCGAATCACTGACCATACAGACCACACGCCTGATGTATACCAACATCGAATCACTGACCATACAGACCACACGCCTGATGTCTCCCAAAATCGAATCACTGAACATACAGACCACACGCCTGATGTCTCCCAACATCGAATCACTGATCACCCAGACCACACGCCTGATGTCTCCCAACATCGAATCACTCACCACCCTAACCACACGCCTGATGTCTGCCAACATCGAATCACTGATCATACATACCACACGCCTGATGTCTCCCAACATCGAATCACTGATCACTCTGACCACACGCCTGATGTCTCCCAACATCGAATCACTGATCACCCTGACCACACGCCTGATGTCTCCCAACATCGAATCACTGACCATACAGACCACACGCCTGATGTCCGCCAACATCGAATCACTGAGCACCCAGACCACACGCCTGATGTCTTCCAACATCGAATCACTGATCACCCAGACCACACGCCTGATGTCTGCCAACATCGAATCACTGATCATACAGACCACACGCCTGATGTCTCCCAACATCGAATCACTGATCACCCAGACCACACGCCTGATGTCTTCCAACATCGAATCACTGACCATACAGACCACACGCCTGATGTCTCCCAACATCGAATCACTGATCACCCTGACCACACGCCTGATGTCTCCCAACATCGAATCACTGATCATACAGACCACACCCTGATGTCTCCCAACATCGAATCACTGATCACACAGACCACACGCCTGATGTCTCCCAACATCGAATCACTGATCACCCAGACCACACGCCTGATGTCTCCCAACATCGAATCACTGATCACCCTGACCACACGCCTGGTGTCTCCCAACATCGAATCACTGATCACTCTGACCACACGCCTGATGTCTGCCAACATCGAATCACTGATCATACAGACCACACGCCTGATGTCTCCCAACATCGAATCACTGATCACCCTGACCACACGCCTGATGTCTGCCAACATCGAATCACTGACCATACAGACCACACGCCTGATGTCTCCCAACATCGAATCACTGACCATACAGACCACACGCCTGATGTCTACCAACATCGAATCACTGACCATACAGACCACACGCCTGATGTCTCCCAACATCGAATCACTGACCATACAGACCACACGCCTGATGTCTCCCAACATCGAATCACTGATCACTCTGACCACACGCCTGATGTCTCCCAACATCGAATCACTCACCACCCTGACCACACGCCTGGTGCCTGCCAACATCGAATCACTGATCATACAGACCACATGCCTGATGTCTCCCAACATCGAATCACTGATCACCCAGACCACACGCCTGATGTCTCCCAACATCGAATCACTCACCACCCTGACCACACGCCTGGTGTCTCCCAACATCGAATCACTGATCACTCTGACCACACGCCTGATGTCTGCCAACATCGAATCACTGATCATACAGACCACACGCCTGATGTCTCCCAACATCGAATCACTGATCACTCTGACCACACGCCTGATGTCTCCCAACATCGAATCACTGATCACTCTGACCACACGCCTGATGTCTCCCAACATCGAATCACTGGTCACCCTGACCACACTCCTGATGTCTCCCAACATCGTATCACTGACCATACAGACCACACGCCTGATGTCCGCCAACATCGAATCACTGATCACCCAGACCACACGCCTGATGTCTCCCAGCATCGAATCACTGATCACCCAGACCACACGCCTGATGTCTGCCAACATCGAATCACTGATCATACAGACCACACGCCTGATGTCTCCCAACATCGAATCACTGATCACCCAGACCACACGCCTGATGTCTCCCAACATCGAATCACTGATCATACAGACCACACGCCTGATGTCTCCCAACATCGAATCACTGATCACCCTGACCACACGCCTGATGTCTCCCAACATCGAATCACTGACCATACAGACCACACGCCTGATGTCTCCCAACATCGAATCACTGACCATACAGACCACACGCCTGATGTCTACCAACATCGAATCACTGACCATACAGACCACACGCCTGATGTCTCCCAACATCGAATCACTGATCACTCAGACCACACGCCTGATGTCTCCCAACATCGAATCACTCACCACCCTGACCACACGCCTGATGCCTGCCAACATCGAATCACTGATCATACAGACCACATGCCTGATGTCTCCCAACATCGAATCACTGATCACCCAGACCACACGCCTGATGTCTCCCAACATCGAATCACTCACCACCCTGACCACACGCCTGGTGTCTCCCAACATCGAATCACTGATCACTCTGACCACACGCCTGATGTCTGCCAACATCGAATCACTGATCATACAGACCACACGCCTGATGTCTCCCAACATCGAATCACTGATCACTCTGACCACACGCCTGATGTCTCCCAACATCGAATCACTGGTCACCCTGACCACACTCCTGATGTCTCCCAACATCGAATCACTGACCATACAGACCACACGCCTGATGTCCGCCAACATCGAATCACTGATCACCCAGACCACACGCCTGATGTCTCCCAGCATCGAATCACTGATCACCCAGACCACACGCCTGATGTCTGCCAACATCGAATCACTGATCATACAGACCACACGCCTGATGTCTCCCAACATCGAATCACTGATCACCCAGACCACACGCCTGATGTCTCCCAACATCGAATCACTGATCATACAGACCACACGCCTGATGTCTCCCAACATCGAATCACTGATCACCCTGACCACACGCCTGGTGTCTACCAACATCGAATCACTGACCATACAGACCACACGCCTGATGTCTCCCAACATCGAATCACTGACCATACAGACCACACGCCTGATGTCTCCCAACATCGAATCACTGATCACTCTGACCACACGCCTGATGTCTCCCAACATCGAATCACTCACCACCCTGACCACACGCCTGGTGCCTCCCAACATCGAATCACTGACCATACAGACCACACGCCTGATGTCTCCCAACATCGAATCACTGATCACCCAGACCACACGCCTGATTTCTCCCAACATCGAATCACTCACCACACAGACCACACGCCTGATGTCTCCCAACATCGAATCACTGATCACCCAGACCACACGCCTGATGTCTGCCAACATCGAATCACTGATCATACAGACCACACGCCTGATGTCTCCCAACATCGAATCACTGATCACACCACATTATAATGCACTCGAATCACTGAGACCACACCCTGACACTGTATAACATCGAAACTGCCATACAGCCAAGTGATTCCAACATCATCATACCATACAAGACCAACGCCCTGATGTCTCACAACATCGCAAATCACTGCCCAACAACAATACAGCCACACCCTGAGTCTCCCAACATCGAATCACTGATGTCAGACAACTTCATGTCTACAGATTGAATTCTGGTGACCACACGCTTGATGTATCGCCGCTACCGTTGCCCCAATGGCGCCGTCTCCTGAACATCGAAGTCACCAGTACAGATGTTTGGATGATGTCTCCAATGATCACTCGACCGACCACCCTGATCTCCAACTAATCACTCACCACCCTGACTTTTACGTGCTACGGTTAAGCGACCGACACGAGACCTCGGTTTAAAGTTTCATCATTTAAATGTACATACATCTCATTCAGCAACTATTATTACAGAGGAGATTCTGGAATGGGTCTCTAATCTCTTCAGGAGGCGTCGCTCATATGGGCCACCGGTAGTGACGATACATAAACGTAAAGCACACACACGCATCGTTAAGACATACGTTCTGAGTAATACTAGAGCGGCACATGCCTCCAACTACTCCTCCAATATCCCCTCACTCTAATTGCCACTCAAATATAAACATATCCATATGGCAAGCTTTACCAAGTTACATTGATCACAACCATATCCAAACCATTCCGGAAGGAAATTTAATTATGTAAATATTTAATATCATTCTGGGTGTTTGCTTAATTTAAAGGTGTCCAGGGATAGCGGCTCAGAATACAGATTGTGGTCGATGATTAATACACGTGGAAGTTGGCGACAAGAATATGTTGTGTTATTTCGATCTATTTCAACGGTCGTTTCGTGTTTAGATTAGGGGTTGTTGACTTCAAAGCATTTGCCCATCACCGTTGTAGGTTCGAAACCAACTGGATGACTCGACAAGAATATGTTGTGTTATTTCGATCTCTTTCAACGGTCGTTACGTGTTTAGATTAGGGGTCGTTGACTTCAAAGCATTTGTCACTCACCGCTGCAGGTTCGAAACCAACTGGGTGACTCGAATTATTTCATGTGAGTAAGTTGTCCAGCTGGTTTGTGGAAGATCGGGGGTTCTACCCGGGTGCCCGTTCGTGCCGGAAATACTGCTCGAAGGGGCACCCGGGGTCTTTCTACACGAACTATACGAATAGTCGACATATGACCTAAGCTATGGATGCCATTTTAAACCCCAAAACACAAACAAATATAAACCAAGCATGGACAAAATAGTTGTACTATGTTACAGTCGGGTTCTTTACAACGGTAGCTAGTTTGAGAAATAGTATTATATTTAGGGTTTTACGCCTGCATCAGAACCATTTTGGGCTATATCGCCGGCGGGCAGTTTATACCTAACAACACCTTTCCTGGGCAGGCTCCAACGGTTAACCAGTACTTGGGTGCACCAACCTCCATAAGAAACTGCCAACGTTTTCATATACACGAGACACGGCCTGAGCGGGGCTCGAACCGGTGACCATCAGTGATGATAGGTTACAGTGGTATACAAGTCAGCGACCTTAACCACTCGACCACGAAGGCGGACAGTTTGAGAAATAAACTAGATCCTAGACAAAATAGTGGAATTGAGACCATAGCATATTCGGGTTGCCAACTACGAAACTTAAAATAAACCTTTTTGAGAAATTAGTTGTTTTGCTGTCCGTGAACAAGAACGAACGAACAAGCTTAACATTGTATACTAGAGTACATAGAAAACGCACACTTCGGATAAGTGTGTTTTTACATGGAAAACAATAACTATATAAATACATAGTTATACACATTTTAGAATATTTTTAGTTGTTAAGTTTGTGTTTGGTAATAAAGATGTGATATATCTTTGATGAAATCCTTCGTAGTTCGTTTTCACGTAATAATAATCATATAATGTAGGTGTGCGTTTTCTATGTTCTTTTATATATATTAGCATTCTCTATCATATAGGTGATTGTGTTTCTTGAGCAAAAATACTAACTATTAATTTACTTTGGTAAATTATTAATGGTTTATAATCGTCTTGCATCAGCTACAAGTGTTAGTGTTAGCGACAGGACCAATACTAATCTATCTCCTATAGCTTGAGAAGCAATTGATTTTAGTCCCCCGCGTGCTACAGTTAAACCCCATTTTAATGGCCCCTAAAGTGCACCACCCCAACTAGTTTTTGATTTAACCATACTTTTATTGCATATGTAGTACATTCGACAATACAATATTACATACGAGCATGAATCAGATGTGAAATAAGTTAACAGATTATAAGGCACATATATACATTTGTGTAACATAGCAAAAGGATCGGGGCCACACGTTATAACCAACATTAGAAAACGGCCCTTCCCAACAATCAAACTTTATTTAACAAAATGTGCAATATCGTCTCAGTACTATCAATTATACTTTATCTATGTTGATATTGATAAACTGGAAACTAATAAACCTAAATTTCGAAATTTGATACGAATGTTAATTTTAAAGACGAAAATGAGAAATAGAATAGTTAAATGACACCACAACTGTGTTATTCAAATAAAAACCGAACGTTTACAACAGATTACAAAGCAAAGACGAAATTATACCCATAGATTATTTTTTTGGAAAAAATTTGAATGATGCAATTTCGAATATTTTCATTTAAATATTAACCATTTTCATTTTTACATCCAAAACTATGACTCACTAAACAATAAGTTCTGAAATTTGTTAGCAAATACCTAGAATAGATTTCACGTATTTTCATTGTTATATATATTATCTCCTGCCATTGTAATCACTCAATTGATAGGGAGAACTATACAAGTTTCTTTCGTTCTAATCCCTTTCAGCTACTGCTATTAAATTATATGTAAAATGTTCATTTCTTGATTACATGTACAATTACTGAACTAAATAATGTTTACACTAATGATGCAACAAGTTTACATCTTAAACACCAACTCAACTCACGTGCTGGCTGTGCCAAGTAGATCCTTAGAGACCGTTTTCAAATCTTGTGCGTTCACCTACCTCAGCAGAATTAATGATCACTGCTATTAAACATTCTAAATGTATAATGTATGCATGCATGGTTTGCAGAAACATATCACCATGTTATATCTGAACATAAATGGACCAATCAGAGATCATGTGGACACACATAGCGTTATGTATCAGCTGATCACCATGTTTCATAATGAACAGGCGCCAATGACATAGTGCTCACATCGTTATCTAAACATCGTGTGACAGGATCGTGAACATTACCTATAACTACGGGACAAGATGACGCTGCGAGCGAGAATAATGCAAATACAAATGTGGCAATTGCTTCCAATGAATCAGGTAAAGTCAAATATGAAATATGTTGAGATTTTTGAGATTTAGGTAACCAGCAACAGCATTGGGCGGTGGGAAAGCACCGTCAATTTTGACCATTTGAAACTGGCATTGTAAATACTCCAAAAGCGGACACTACTCGTCGACTGGGCGTAAAATAGTCTAGCCTCGATTCATTGATCAACGAGGATTGTTCACAATGGTGATCGTAGTTAAACAGAATTTTGTATTACAACATTCGATTTAATTTTTATTTACTCACACATGCGCACTACTAATCATGAACATTTACCCACGCATGCGTACTACTAAGCATGGACATTTACTCACACATGCGCACTACTAATCATGAACATTTACTCACGCATGCGTACTACTAAGCATGGACATTTACTCACACATGCGCACTACTAAGCATAACTGTAAATTACACCGACTCTCTCTCTCTCTCTCTCTCTCTCTCTCTCTCAGTCACACTATTGGATTAGTGGCCATATTTCAACCTATTATCCAGTGCTAAAGCGACATTACATCGCAAAAAGCAAATAAAATGCATTTCTTTCACGGATAAATGCATTGAATCAATAAACAGTGTTTTGTTGTCTACAAACTTTCAAAATTGAAAGTAGGATTTCATATAACGGTCATCAATGCTCCTGAATAGACGAGTCTAACGCGAGATAATGACATTTATGGATAATTTAACTAAGATTAGGCACACATGCTAGATATAGCGGTAAATCTGTACCATGAATCGTGTTATTCAAGATACACAAGTTGTATTACGCATGGATGTCGACCAAATTTACATTATTTTGTTATGTCAATAAACCGCGTATACGACGTTTGTTTATTAGTTGAAATACTCAGTTTTTTGAGGCAAATATTTAGGAAAATATTATACCATATAATAGGAAATACATTCTGTAGAAAGTTGCGTTTTCACTGATATAGTGTCGCTTTAAGTTTACTTAGTAAAATAAAAGAGATCCGGTCATTACTTTGTCAATTTTGCTTTGAGGAAAGTGCACCGCTTGGCCGTGTCCATGCCAGCTGGTTTAACTGTTGCTAGATAAATCGTCCGCACTGTTTGTTATAGCTATATAGCGAATCATCAACATACAATACAACGCCTGTCCCATTCTGAAACGGTGATTAGTGTTTTACGTTTATTTATCGTCGCCACCAGCCCATATATGCGAGGCCTCCTGTAGAGATTAGTCATTTTAAAAGTTTAGGAATAGTGCAATGATACAGCCAGAGATTCATTCAGATTGCTCTGGTTCGCTTATGCACACGGTGTAAAGCACCGACACGATACCTCTGTCTAAAGTCTCCTCTGATAGACTGTTACTATTATTAGAGTTAGACGAGGGACCGAACAGGTGAAGTACGTGTTGTGCCGTGTTGTATATAAATATGAATTTCTGAGCCAAATCTGACGGATATGTAGTCCAGTGGTAACACGCTGGACTGGTAATCCAGGGATCGCAGGTTCGATCCCCCGTCTGACCCTAATAAAATTAACAGTCTTTCAGATGGGACATTAAACTGAGGTCTTGTGTCGATGCTGTACACCGTGCACGTAAACGAACCAGAGGAGATTCTGGAATGTGTCTCTGTCTGTATTATTGCACTATCCTCCAAAATCTAAAATAACTAATCTCTTCAGGAGGCGTCGCTCATATGGGTAACCGGTAGAGACGATAAATAAACTTAAAACAAAAAATCTGACGGAACACTTCTTATGTTTTAAGTTATATGATTGACATACATTTTCCCACAGGAAATTGTTTGCTCAATCGTTTGCAGTTTTGGACATCACTATCACACTATCAGTGTGCTATACAACCCCCCATATATATATGTGTGTTACCGATACATACAACCGCTATACAACCCCCCCATATATATATGTGTGTTACCGGTACATACAACCGCTATACAACCCCCCATATATATATGTGTGTTACCGATACATACAACCGCTATACAACCCCCCATATATATAT
>JABXNX010000753.1:0-14642 GCA_014843695.1 Archivesica marissinica
AATGTCGTAATGTGTTCGGAACCACAAACTCAAGCATGCACTACTTTCTTCGCAATATGGTGAACCACAAACTCAAGCATGCACTATTTTTTCCGTAATGTGTTCGGAACCACAAACTCAAGCATGCACTACTTTCTTCGCAATGTCGTAATGTGTTCGGAACCACAAACTCAAGCATGCACTACTTTCTTCGCAATGTCGTAATGTGTTCGGAACCACAAACTCAAGCATGCACTACTTTCTTCGCAATGTCGTAATGTGTTCGGAACCACAAACTCAAGCATGCACTACTTTCTTCGCAATGTCGTAATGTGTTCGGAACCACAAACTCAAGCATGCACTACTTTCTTCGCACATATCACTACCCCCATTCTAGCCTGGGAACAGGCGTCGATATATTTTGCCTGGTCAGTCAAATAAATATATTTTAACACCGAGACTATTAATTGGGCCGTATTGAGTTTCTAATCATATCAATGTCATTTTGCCAGAAGTTAAATGTGAAAAATAGACAGACTGGCACCCAGGCTACCCCCTTCAGTGTGTGTGTGTGTGTGTGTGTTCTACGTTTATTTATCGTCGCTACCGGTTGCCCATATGAGCGACGCCTCCTGAAAAGATTAGTGATTTTAGATTTTGGGAGGATAGTGCAATGATACAGACAAAGACCCATTCCAGAGTCTCCTCTGATTCTTGTACGTGCACGGTGTAAAGCACCGACACGAGACCTCGGTTTAACGTCCCATCTGAAAGATTGTTAATTATATTAGGGTCAGGCGGGGGATCGAACCTGCGATCCCTGGATTATCAGTCCAGTGTGTTACAACTGGACTACATATTCGTCTGGATTACATATCCGTCCTTCAGCCGAGTACTATTTTCTTGTGTACTACTTTCAGGAACAAATAACTACATCAACGATGCTGAGCACAAGCTTCTTTTTCTTGTTAAATTTCTGGAGAAAATAAAAGCTTTAACAGACAACGATGACACTTCAGCGGAAATATCCAACGCAGAAACGAAGGAACTTTCGTCACATCAAGGTTGGAATATTTTGTAATTAAGGACATTCCGGGAAAATGTGTTTCTTTTCTGAAAACAGTGGGTCTGTTTGGAATGGATTTATGGCAAAGTGAATACTATTTTAAGAAATGCATGATTGGGCTGCATTAGACAATGCTGGCAGTTATGACGTCTGCAAGGTTAATTTCAATCCTCTCTCATTCCGTCAAATACGTACACTTGTCAAGATGGCGGCCGCATAATTATGGATTTTCGCGGAATGTCCTTAAATGATTTCGCTGCAAACATTATAAAACACAACATTTCTCAGGATTTGTCGTATGCGAATCACCTACTACCGGCAGCATATGATAAATGATATTAATGACATTGTAAAATCGATCCAGAACCTGCTACCGGAAGGACAGCTCTCCAAATTGGAGTCACATTTAAAAGTGCCTTTGCATTCAGAGGTATCTAAGGTGTTGTCACAACATAACTATATTGAACATGAACCTAAAGCGCTACGGAAGATCAGTCGTGACACTTCATTATGTCACGAGTTCAACTGTTTTGTGACAGTCGTGATAGCGCAGTGATGGCGCGTTCGCTTCAGATGCGAAATCTCCGGAGTTCGAGCCCCATTGGAGCCGTTACGATTGTGCCGTTGGGTAAGGCATTTAAATTCCACGTTGTCTCTTCTCTCTCCCTCATGGCGATGGATTCCATGAGGAATGAGGTCGAGAGAGAGAGAGAGAGAGAGAGAGAGAGAGAGAGAGAGAGAAGAAAGGATGAATAGAGAGAAGATCAATATGGAGATTCGCCTGAGAGAAATCCAGAGGGATCAGGAATCTCAGCAAAATAACACCCTCCCTACAGATAATAGACCCTCTAAGACCAACATATCTGTTCCTAATTGGACCCCTACTATGAGGCCAGATAAATTCTTCGCAATCGAACTAAAATAAATGTGTATAAACTAAACTAAGCTGCATGAATTCATATTATTTCATTTTCTGCAGGGTTTACAGACACCAGAAATAAGCCAAATACAGTTGATGAACCTTATACGGTAGTGGGCGACATAGAAAAGAAGGATTATGCCATTTTACCACCAGCATCCGAGTGGTGCCGAATGATGGGCTTCCGGCGGTGTCGAGGTCGCTCCAGCTGATTCTGGGAAATCACAAATTTCTAGTTTCTTTTCAAACTATTTAGTATAATGGTCATAGTGCAATGGACATTGCACATTTCTGTCAGTTTTGAAAGTTAAAATAAATTATTAAAGATATTTACAAGAAACTATAGAGTAGATGCGGACGTGTGTGCAGGCTGACTGTCTGGATTAAAACATATCCGAACAGCTGATATATACCCGCATGTATATTCATACAATCGCACAATGTCACATACTCGAGTTTTCGTTTAATCTCAGCGTGCGTTGCCTAGCAACGAGAAACACTGGTCAGTTACTGCCCCTGAATACTCCCAATAGGAGGAAATGTCATATGAATTTGGATCCTCTGTTTTTATCGTTGTTTCCTTTGCACCACATGCTTTATAATTTTCATCCGTTTTCTCATCATGGCTTAGTATACATGTATTACTAAATCCCGCGAGATTTGTTACAGTCCAATGGATAGTTCACTATAGCCATTTGTTCACAATTAATTAACACGATTTTGATACAGCCACAGTTATCATACCTCAACGTCTGGAAGGTAACAACAGTAAAAACAAAGGATTCCAACTAACATGACCGCATTCCATTTAGGAATAAATCAGGAAATCCACACATAATATGACTATTCGTTGCTATTGGACATAAATGGAATAAATACAGATATGGTATAAGAGAGACCATTCATTGATTTAATTAAAGCCATAAGCATCTTTTAAATAAAAATACTCATGGAGTTGTCTCCCTTCCGTGTAAAATCCACAAGGGAGATAACCTAGTTGTTTTAATTATAAACAATACATAACGTTTAACTACACATGTCCATAGAGTTGTCTCCCATGCATGATAGGGTATTCCATGTCTGTACTCAAGTCAGGCGAGATAGAACACGAACCAGTGAACGTATAATAGTTAGTAAAAAAATTAAGTGAAACATTAAAACGTATGTTAATTGTGTTTTGGTTTCAGTGTTGCATCAGTATCTGGTACGAAAAACTAGGGAATGTCTGGCATTTTTATTTTGGAAGGGGGGGTGGTAAGGTCACACTAACAGTTTAGGTCATATGACGACTTCCCAGCCGCATTTCAGTCACGGCTGGACACCCGGCTATAACCACAGGGATTCGGCACGTTTGGGGGTACTAGTATATATATTTAAGTACAGGGATTCTACTCTGTGGGATGTCAGATTTCGCATCGATCAGTAAAATCAGAACACTCGTTTCAACGCGAATTGCGCCGCTTTAGAAATTTTCAAAACTAATTGAAAAATTCTACGAAATCTCTTTTTGACGTACATTTTTGCCGAATAAACCTACACGTTAGTGGAAACACATGTTATTGATAATGTTATTCACTGTTAAAACTCTCCCGTCGAAGATTTTTTGTTGTTGCTGAGAGAACCCGTGTCCTAGTATGGAAATGTGACCTGCTATGGCCAATGTCTGTGGCAATTCTTTGCAAAGTATACATGCACGCAGCTTAAAGTTGTGTTTTATTTGAAGAACAGTATAAAGACTCGGGATAGGCGTTATATTTGGACAGATTTGTACACAATTGTTTCAGATAGGGCCATTTTACTGATCGATGCGAAATCTGACATCCCACAGAGTAGAATCCCTGTACTTAAATATATATACCCCCAAACGTGCCGAATCCCTGTGGATATAACCACCGATCTCCCGCGCACCGAATGGATAGCTTCATGAATTCACGAACTTGTAGTGGTGAAATCGTGAAAGTTGAAATCGTGAATTCGTGAACTTAAAATCGCGAAATTTGAAGAGTAAATCGTGAATTCGTGAACTTAAAATCGCGAAATTTGAAGAGTAAATCGTGAATTCGTGAACTTAAAATCGTGAAAATTGAAGTGGTAAGTACTGAAGTAATATTAAGACGGTGTTGTTTTCTGATTTTTGTCAGATATTATGACGGCGTGTTATCTATAAGATGACGTAAAATCTATCGACTCTGGCCACTTATACCGTCATCACGTACGTATTAATGGTACTTGTGGGTGACATATATACTAATCAGCTGATTACGTGGAAAATTTGAAGTCGATAAAATGATTGTCACAAGCACTACTTGTATGCCATGGTCGAACAGATACCGTACATATAAATGTTACAGACGGATCTGTAGTCCAGTGGTTAACACGCTGGACTGGTAATCCAGGGATGGCAGGTTCGATCCCCCGTCTGACCCTAATACAATTAACAGTCTTTCAGATGGGACGTTAAACCGAGGTCTCGTGTCGGTGCTTTACACTGTGCACGTAAAAGAACCAGAGGAGACTCTGGAATGGGTCTCTGTCTGTATCATTGCACTATCCTCCAAAATCTAAAACGACTAATCTCTTCAGGAGGCGTCGCTCATATGGGCAACCGGTAGCGACGATAAATAAACGTAAAGCTCACTAAATGTTCGTTTGTCTTGGGTGTTTATTAAGGTCGCACCAACAGATGTCAGGCCCGTAGCCACACTGAGGCACACCGAGGCAGGTGCCTCGGTTAAAATTTCCAAAGCAAAAAAATAAATAATGAAAAATTAAATAAATGAAATGTAAAAAAATATCCCTTTGCTGTATAAAACGTTGACTGCTAGAGAGCTGCAAGGTCAGTACATAAGTATACGTCTAAACTCATTAAATCAGATAATGTAGGAAATCGCTTCTATGCCCGACAATTTTCAGGGGAACATGCCCCCGGATACCCTAGATTTCCTCGGTTGAAATTTGCCTCTGGCTACGGTACTGGGTTTGGTTATATGTATGTTCCATTAATGTCAAACCCTTTGCGGAGATCTCGACGTGTTTTTCCGGGACAGGCTAAGCCTATCTAAGCGGTTAACCAGTACTAAACAAGGTGTGCGCGGTGTCCTGCTCGATGGCACTGCACACGTGGCCTGATCCGAGTATCGGACCCGGGACCGTTCGATACCAAATCCGAGACTCTACCACTGGACCACGGACGCCACACTATGGTGACTCTACAGCTGTTATTGGTCGAGGAACCCTTAATCTACAATGTTAATCATAGTCCTAGCACAACGAGTCATTGGTCAGTTACTTCCCCTGAATACTCTTAATAATATGATTTTAGTCGGTTTCCATCGCTGTTTCCTAGCACAAGTCATTGGTCAGTTACTTCCCCTGAATACTCTTAATAATATGAATTTAGTCGGTTTCCTCTGTTTTCATCGCTGTTTCCTTTGCACCACATGCTATCAATTTGCACCGTTTTCTCATCTTAAATCTGGACAGATATCCTACAGTGCATCCAATCGATACTTTACTTTAATAAAGTGTTGTTTGTTTGGGTTTTATACCTTCACCAGCTCCAGTTTGGGGCATATCCCCTGCGGGCAGTTTACCTAACACCACCGGGGTAGGCTCCAGCAGTTAACCAGTACTTAGTGCACCAACCTCCGCCAACTTTATCAAATTTACTGAACATAATTGGTTCATTGTCAATGCACGTGTCTGACTTCAACCGTTATTCCACTGTGGAAGTCGTGATAGCGCAGTGGATGCGCGTTCGCTTCAGGTCCGGAGTTCGAGCCCCGCTGGAGCCGTTACGATTGTGCCCTTGGGCAAGGCATTTAAATTCCACATTGCCTCTTCTCTCTCCTTCATGGCGATGGATTCCATCAGGAATGAGGTCTCGAGAGTGATTTATATAAGTTGAAAGAACTTGTTTCGCAATCGAGCTAAAATAAATTTGTAGAACCCCCCCCCCCCAAAAACCGTTATTCCCATGAAACTGACTTGGCATATTTGATAACACTCTGTGTGGGTGTTTAAAGTCGCACCAACAGCTTTGGTCACATGATATGGCGACTCTCCAGCTAGTATTGGTGGAAGAAGTAGACACGGATGAACATCCATATAGAACCTACCACAAGTCAGCTGGATAACTTCCCCATATGAAATAATTCGGCACACTAGAGCGATGAGAGGCAAGTGATTTGAAGTCAACGACCTTAACTAGTAGTAGTGGAAGTCGTGATAGCGCGTTCGCTTCAGGTCCGGAGTTCGAGCCCTGCTGGAGCCGTTACGATTGTGCCCTTAGGCAAGGCATTTAAATTCCACGATGCCTTTTCTCTCCCTCGTGGCGATGGATTCCATCAGGAATCAGGTCTCGAGAGTGATTAATATAAGTTGTAAGAACTTATTTCGCTAAAATAAATTTGTATAAGCTAACTAGTAGTACACGGAGGTCCTATCCCCTAATTGGTTTAGTATTTATACATTGTATTTCAATACAAGAAGTCCACTACGAATACAAGACCGCCTACTGATTGATATTGGCAAGAGTTATATTTATTGTTGTCAGTCAAACGTCTTGTTGCCAGGTGATGTCAAACATTTTGTTGCCAGGCGATGCCAAACTTCTTGTTGCCAGGCGATGTCAACCTTCTAGTTGCCAGACATCAAACTTCTTGTTGCCAGGCTATGTCAACCTTCTAGTTGCCAGACATCAAACCTCTTGTTGCCAGGCGATGCCAAACTTCTTGTTGCCAGGCGATGTCAACCTTCTAGTTGCCAGACATCAAACTTCTAGTTGCCAGGCGATGTCAAACTTCTTGTTGCCAGGCTATGTCAAACTTCTTGTTGCCAGGCTATGTCAAACTTCTTGTTGCCAGGCGATGCCAAACTTCTTGTTGCCAGGAAATGTCAAACGTCTTGTTGCCAGGCGATGTCAAACATCTTGTTGCCAGGCGATGTCAAACTTCTTGTGCCCAGGCGATGTCAAACATTTTGTTGCCAGGCGATGCCAAACTTCTTGTTGCCAGGCGATGTCAACCTTCTAGTTGCCAGACATCAAACTTCTTGTTGCCAGGCTATGTCAACCTTCTAGTTGCCAGACATCAAACCTCTTGTTGCCAGGCGATGCCAAACTTCTTGTTGCCAGGCGATGTCAACCTTCTAGTTGCCAGACATCAAACTTCTAGTTGCCAGGCGATGTCAAACTTCTTGTTGCCAGGCTATGTCAAACTTCTTGTTGCCAGGCGATGTCAAACTTCTTGTTGCCAGGCGATGCCAAACTTCTTGTTGCCAGGCAATGTCAAACGTCTTGTTGCCAGGCGATGTCAAACATCTTGTTGCCAGGCGATGTCAAACTTCTTGTGCCCAGGCGATGTCAAACATTTTGTTGCCAGGCGATGTCAAACTTCTTGTTGCCAGGCGATGTCAAACTTCTTGTTGCCAGGCAATGTCAAACATCTTGTTGCCAGGCAAAGTCAAACTTCTTGTTGCCAGACGATGTCAAACTTATTGTTGCCAGGCAATGTCAAACATCTTGTTGCCAGGCGATGTCAAACTTCTTTTTGCCAGGCAATGTCAAACATTTTGTTGCCAGGCGATGTGAAACATTTTGTTGCCAGGCGATGTCAAACTTCTTGTTGCCAGGCTATGTCAAACTTCTTGTTGCCAGGCGATGTCAAACATCTTGTTGCCAGGCAAAGTCAAACTTCTTGTTGCCAGGCGATGTCAATCTTATTGTTGCCAGGCGATGTCAAACATTTTGTTGCCAGGCGATGTCAAACTTCTTGTTGTCAGGCAATGTCAAACTTCTTGTTGCCAGGCGATGTCAAACTTCTTGTTGCCAGGCAAAGTCAAACTTCTTGTTGCCAGGCAAAGTCAAACTTCTTGTTGCCAGGCGATGTCAAACTTCTTGTTGCCAGGCGATGTCAAACTGCTTGTTGCCAGGCAATGTCAAACTGCTTGTTGCCAGGCAACGTCAAACTTCTTGTTGCCAGGCAACGTCAAACTTCTTGTTGCCAGGCAATGTCAAACCTCGGCAACGTCAAACTTCTTATTGCCAGGCTTAAACCATGTTATAATAAATATGGAAAAAAAATGGAATCATTCTGTTCTCGGAAAATATGACAAACTAACATTTTATACAAATAATAATTTATTGTACACATAAGCATACAAACTTAACAGAGGCATAAAAAAGAAACTAAATGGTATACCAAAATGCCATTATATAATAGGCAATGAATATAAAATAAAGAATTTGCAGTAAGAAAAGCTGGAATTACATGTAATTAGAGACAAGCTTGGGGGCTACGAGTTCTAGTATACCATAAATACACACCCAAACCAAGCAAAGATCGGGTTCGATCCTCGGACCGGTTAGTATGTGAGATGGTACAGTGGTCGCCAGATCGGACAGGTGGGTTTTCTCCGGGTACTCCGGTTTCCTCCCACACGAATGACCACATATACGCTTTCATCTGCGCCAACGAGAGTGATTAATATAAGTTGTTAGAACTTGCTTCTCAATCGTTATAATAAATAAAGCTTAAACTTTAAAACCAAGCAAATTCGATGAATTGATATTCGCTACAGAACTGGCTCTAGATTGACAAATCCGAGCAGTTTTTAGGCACAAACGGGCACCCAGGTATAACCACTGCCCTTCGCAGACAGCTGGATAGCTCCCTCACATGAAAAACAAAATCCCAAGACATCCCAAGTAGGATTCGAACCTACTGCGGTGAGGGGTCAGTGATTAGAAGTCAATGACCCTAGCCACTCGGCATTGCAGCTTATAGTTGCGGGGCATATAATACAACACTTACTACTTCTATAAACATGGAAAACATACAGGATTCTGAGCAAAGTGCATACAATATCTATTGTACATGTCTAGAAACATATGAGCAATTGATTCTAAAGTCATTTTAATAGCAAAAATAAGGGTGGTTGGAATCAAAAATAAGGGAGGTTGGAAGCAAAAATAAGGGAGGTTGGAAGCAAAAATAAGGGCGGTTGGAAGCAAAAATAAGGGTGGTTGGAAGCAAAAATAAGGGTGGATGGAAGCAAAAATAAGGGCGGTTGGAAGAAAAAATAAGGGCGGTTGGAAGTAAAAATAAGGGCGGTTGGAAGCAAAAATAAGGGCGGTTGGAAGCAAAAATAAGGGCAGTTGGAAGCAAAAATAAGGGCGGTTGGAAGCAAAAATAAGGGCAGTTGGAAGCAAAAATAAGGGCGGTTGGAAGCAGAAATAAGGGCAGTTGGAAGCAAAAATAAGGGCAGTTGGAAGCAAAAATAAGGGCAGTTGGAAGCAAAAATAAGGGCAGTTGGAAGCAAAAATAAGGGCAGTTGGAAGCAAAAATAAGGGTGGTTGGAAGCAAAAATCCTTTATGGCAAATATATTTCTATCACAGTAAGCCATAAACATGGGGGGCCCAGCGCAACACGGATCGCTTATTGGTGGAAGCTCGCACAAGGTGGCATTCCACACAGTATGTTAGGCACAGGTGGATACACGGTTTAAACCAACGGACATTTAGCAAGTTTGCTGAACATTATCTTTCATTGAAATAATTCGACTCCCTTGATGAAAACTGAACCGAGAAATCAGCAATGAGCTGTGAATTTGACTCCCTGAACCTACAGACAACAGTGAGTTGTGAATTCGACTCACCTGGTGAACAAACAAACCTACAGACAACAGTGAGTTGTGAATTCGACTCACCTGGTGAACAAACAAACCTACAGCAGTGAGTTGTGAATTCGACTCCCGTGGTGAAAACCGAACATTCAGCAGTGAGTTGTGAATTCGACTCCCGTGGTGAAAACCGAACATTCAGCAGTGAGTTGTGAATTCGACTCCCGTGGTGAAAACCGAACATTCAGCAGTGAGTTGTGAATTCGACTCCCGTGGTGAAAACCGAACATTCAGCAGTGAGTTGTGAATTCGACTCCCGTGGTGAAAACCGAACATTCAGCAGTGAGTTGTGAATTCGACTCCCGTGGTGAAAACCGAACATACAAAGTGGAGGTAAAGAGATTTGAAGTCAATGACCTTCAAATATCAGTCAGCCACATACGTACCAAAGTGATATACTAATAGTACAAGAATAATACATACAATACATACAATACATACAATACATACAATACAATACATACATACATACAATAAATACATACATACATACATACATACAATACATACAATACATACATACATACAATACATACATACATACAATACATACAATACTACTACATACATACATACAATACATACAATACATACAATACATACAATACATACAATACATCCATACATACAATACATACATACATACAATACATACAATACATACAATACATACAATACCATACAATACATACAATACATACAATACATAATACAATACATACAATACATACAATACATCAACATACATACATACTACATACAATACATACAATACATACAATACATACAATACATACAATACAATACATACAATACATACAATACATACAATACATACAATACATACAATACAATACAATACATACAATACATACAATACATACAATACAAATGAAGCAGATACAGTCTACATCCGTTATGTCGAATTCCGTCGGACCGAACAAAATACTTCGACATAACCGAAGATTAACTTAACGAAATTCGATATAAACAGAGCCAGTTATATATAAAATGATAGTGTCTGAAATGGGACTTTGATCCGACTTCGAGATAACTGGAGAATTCGAGATAAACGACTTTGACATAACGGCTGTAGACTGTACATTAAACCCATCAACCTAAAATTTCAAACCATTATCCAAACTAAATCTTTAACACGCTAAGTTTGTCATACAATTTACGTACAGAGTTGTCCACATTTGAGGTTACAAAGACGTCACCGGTTTTATTTTTAAACCTAACCTAAAATTTCAGGAGAGAGATCTACATAAAGAAAATATTATCGGCCATAAGTCGCCTTTTTTCTCATCCAGAAATGTGACGAATGTACAAGGTCGACTACAGGGCGAGAAACGAACAAAATCAACATTTTTTGAAGAAAAAAAAGTTGAACTTTATTTAGGGGACTTTATTGTTTTGAGAGCAAAAAAACTTATGACCGGAAATATACGGTAAGTATTTTGTACTTTCTTCTCAATCCGGTTGACACACTGTATATTATAAAAAAGTATCCTCGACTTAGTACCCGCGACTTAGGGAAGGATCCAGACCAAGATCGACTCATGACCGGAAATATACGGTAAATATTTTGTACTTTCTTCTCAATCCGGTTGACACACTGTATATTGCTACAAACAAGCTAAAAGGCCCGAAACCGGACATCCTACATGAGCGCAGCGCATATGACAGACTGGTGATGCTGTACAGGATGCCAGGGGGTATGGTGCCGGCCGTGGATCCTGAACATTACCCGACAAAAACATGCAATAAGCGATCTGTGAAAACTAAACAATTCAAAGACGTTGATTCAGTAAATATCGTTGATCAAAGAGTATCGAAATATTCAAAATCATATACAATTCAATTTCCTCATATAGAACATTCAAAGCTTGGAACATCCTGGAGGATTGTATAAGGCTAGTCACAGGCACCAGACACAAACAATTTTTTTTTTTGGCCTATGGTCATATAGAAAGTAATGTTTACTAGGCACCAGACACAAAAAACTAGTAAACATTACTTACTATATGACCATAGGCCCAAACAATTTTTTTTTTGTGTCTGGTGCCTGCCAGAAGTTAAAACTCAACAGACTGTAACTCAGTCTAGCCTTTTTTGGCCTATGGTCATATAGTAAGTAATGTTTACTTCACTTTTTAACTTCTGGCAAAATGACGTTGATATTATCAGAAACTCAATATGGCCCAATTAATAGTCTCGGAGTTAGTATATATATTTGACTGACCAGGTATATCGACGCCTGTTCCCAGGCTAGTATAAGGCATGCATAGACAGTAGAGGGTTTGATGTCAGCCCTCCCACAGCGTGATTAAGATGCTCACTCCCGTAGCCTCTACACCAGTAATGGTCCTACGTAATTCAACAGATACAGATACATGTACGGAAATAAAATATTGTTTAAACTAAACTATACGCTGTCCTAACTAAATCTTAACTTGGTGGATGTGATTGAATGTCTTTACCGAAACACTTGCGTATAACACGCTTTTGGTTAGGAGTAAAATTACATGATAACAATTAGGGATGGCAACGAATAACGATTTACTATTCGAATATTCGGTCGGGACGGTATTTGAATATTCGATAGAATTCTATCAAAAACTCAAAATCACTCAAAATCTTATAAAAATTGCCAAACCTAATTTCTGTTTTACGCGTAAACGTCATCTTCTTCATATGATTATTCAGATTGATATTGTACCCGAATATGGTAAATCCAATTTGCATAGATTACACCTAGCAGTTTTCTTATTCTCAGAGCGATTCAAGCATTTCCAAACGTGTGACTGAGCGGGTGGCATTTTTGAGGACAATATAATATTTTTTCCCCGAATATTCGAATACTGGAATAGTATTTGGATATTAGGACGTTCGAGCGAATATTCGAATATTCGTTGCCATCCCTAATAACAACCTGTCTAGAACAAGTCATATCGAACAGGAATATGACTCAAAATTAGAAAGGTTTTTTTCTGGTTTCTTAAATAAGTTGGTTTTGTTTCTTTTTGGGGTTTAAAGTCCACACCCTGGTAGAACCACCGACCTACCGCAAGCCATCCATCGGTCGACATATTACTTTCATCACATTTTTGAATGCACGGAAATATACGGTACGTAAATGTTTTATTTTTTTCAGATTGCTATAATTTGGTATATAAATATTTGAGAAAGAATTAATACAAGTTGACGACATGTTTTCTAATCCAATCTGTAATTTGTTGCGTATATCGGTATGTGATGTCATGGTCAAGGAAATAAGACATTGTTTAAACCTTGCAACACTACAGACCTCTATATAGGCTTACAAAAAGTGTAGATCCAGATGAGCCGGCTCGTGACGAGCCGTCTCATCAGGATCTGCACTTTTTGCAAGTAGTATTACTAATTTTAGACAAAATTACCCATCTTGATAAATGAACTGGTCCAAATGTGATTTTCTGATTCATTTATTGGTTTAAGAATATCATTGACCAGTCCATGTCAGTTACTTGGTGTTGAAAGAGTAAAACATTGGATTATCATTATAGCAATTCTGGAACAGATTAAATGTCAGTGTTCGAAGTTTTCAGAATTGTTTCAATATTCGCCTATATTCTCGTCGACGTTTCTCGCTGATCTCGTCGACGTTTCTCGCTGATCTCGTCGATGTTTCTCGCTGATCTCATGTGATCAATGTGCAGTGTCCCAAGCTTCCGACAGTTTACCCAAAATCCACTGTAATATAAGAAACATGATAGAAACATAGATGTTTGCTATGTTATGTTATATTTCGGGTTGTACGCCTGCATCAGCACCATTTTTGGGCTATATCGCCGGTGGGCAGTTTACCTAACAACACCTTTCCTGGGCAGGCTCTAGCGGTTAACCAGTACTTGGGTGCACCAACCTCAGTAAGAAACTGCCAACTTTTTCATATAAATGAAACACGGTCTGAGCGGGGCTCGAACCCGTGACCATCAGTGATGATAGGTTACAGTGGTATACAAGTCAGCGACCGTAACCACTCGACCACGGAGGCGGACATATAGATGTTTGTCTTTTTACATTTCATTGCTTAGTTTATACAAATTTATTATAGCTCGATTGTGAAACAAGTTCTTCCAACTTATATTAATCACTCTCGAGACCTCATTCCTGATGGAATCCATCGCCACGAGGGAGAGAGAAATTTGTTTTGTTTGTTTTTGTGGTTTATAGTATGTCATGCGTTATTTTAGTTTAATCATATTTTTTTATTGTACCGACCGCAAGTTTTGACAACATTAATAAATAGTTAATGTATGCACAGAACGATACAACCATAGTATGAAATTTCAAATGGTTGGACGCAGTTTTGACAACATTGATAAATAGTTAATGTTATGCCAGAACGATACAACACATAGTATGAATTTCAAATGGTTGGACCGCAAGTTTGACAACATTGTAATAGTTAATGTTATGCACAGAACGATAAACACATAGTATGAAATTTCAAATGTTGGACCGCAGTTTGAACATTAGATAAATAGTTAATGTTATGCACAGAATGATACAACACATAGTATGAAATTTCAAATGGTTGGGACCGCAAGTTTTGACAACATTAGATAAATAGTTAATGTTATGCACAGAACGATACAACACATAGTATGAAATTTCAAATGGTTGGGACCGCAAGTTTTGACAACATTAGATAAATAGTTAATGTTATGCACAGAACGATACAACACATAGTATGAAATTTCAAATGGTTGGGACCGCAAGTTTTGACAACATTAGATAAATAGTTAATGTTATGCACAGAACGATACAACACATAGTATGAAATTTCAAATGGTTGGGACCGCAAGTTTTGACAACATTAGATAAATAGTTAATGTTATGCACAGAACGATACAACACATAGTATGAAATTTCAAATGGTTGGGACCGCAAGTTTTGACAACATTAGATAAATAGTTAATGTTATGCACAGAACGATACAACACATAGTA
>JABXNX010000754.1:0-14641 GCA_014843695.1 Archivesica marissinica
TACTGATGTCAGTCTTTCCAGAAAAAACATACATACCCTTGTCCCTGTGTAATATCTCACAAATTAACAAAGTTATATTCAATTACTTGCTGTCTATAACTGATACATAATATATTCTCAAGTTCAGATATGCTTATTCGTCAATATATATATTCATTTTGATAAAATATTGGACGAAGATGCCTCAAATGAGCCATTTGCAGGTGTCCCGATTAGTGTACTGCCGAATATGTGGAGGTATTTCTATTTAATATTATACCGACTGCACACTATGTTTGCTACAAATGTTGAGTTAATAAGTGAAACTATATATGAAAATAATTGATACGCTTCATGTCTTTGTCTTCACGATTTTACAATGATGTAATAGTGTGTCCCAGTGTTTAAGGTCAAATCCGTTACGATGGCAGTTAATTGGTAAAAATATCAATTAAGAAACTGATGCACAATAAGTGATGACGTAACCGGCACCGATTGTAAGCGGGAAACTATGAAAGAAGATGGCAGGAAGGTCGTTACTTTGCCAGTAGAAGAAAAACGTGCTGGTATGTCAGTTATTGCATGCATATATATAAATGTGGTCAACTCCGTTCTTGCTTGTTCATAAAAAAATTTCATAATATACATATAATATTGAAATGTTCGTTTACAGAACAGGTGCAAGACAGGTTTAATCCCGCCTGTTCACACACAAGCATATACATATGCAGGTCACGTGGAAAAACAGGTCAAAATGTCAATTCCGTTACGGTCAACTCCGTTACAGGAAATTTCGTAACGGATTTGATTGATTCGTAACGGAGCTGACTTCTCAGATGCTTGCTATATACAATTATAATCCAGAACTTATTAAAAGGTAGATGCATCCTGGAATTCTCACCGGTATCATCTACCAAAAGAAGAGATTGTAAAAAATACGGTTCAAACATTAGTCTATGACAGTCATTCTACCACAGCACCACGACGTCTCAATGTAACTTCAACCCACAGTCAGACACTATAAGACGGACACCGTCAGTTATTGTATTTTAACATAAAATTATATAAATTTCTTTTTAGTTGTCAAACGATCCCTTCAACAGAAGGACATCCAATTAAGTGGCAAGCGTATCTTGAAGAGGTATGGTTTGGGAGCATACTGCCGTACAATGTTGGGCATTTCAAGGAGGTATATGAAGCAGGACCGGGTTACACGTACACCAGCATCAATCAGAAAGCTCAACGTGAAGGAAAGGGTACAGTCATTTATAGAACGTGACGACAATTCTCGCTTGAAAGCTGATAAACGGGCAACTATCACACGAAAAGGTGTTAAGAAGCAAATAAGGCTATTGTCAGACGATTTGAAAACATTGCACAAAAAGTTTCAACTTGAAGGTAACAAGATGTCATACAGCCTGTTCTGTCAAGTACGCCCATTCTGGGTAACAAAACCGCCCGAGAAAGATCGCAGTACTTGCCTCTGCAAGATACACGAAAACTTGAGTTATAAAGTCAATGCCAGTTATGCAGCTGATATGATTTCAACGAAGGACTCCAACATTTTGATGAAGATGATTGTATGCGACACTGAAAATAAAAAATGTATGTATCGGGAATGTAAAGATTGCGGAAGCAGAAATCTTACTGTAGAAAATACTGAAGGAGAACAGCTCTTATGGAATGAATGGAGGAACAAGAGGATAGAGAGAGAGAGAAGAATGGAAAGTCTAAGGTGGTAACAATGACTATTAAGGAGAAACAACAGGGTACGAAGCAGACATTGGCAGAAGAATTGAATCAGGAATTACAAAGGGCGTGTCGTCATTTTTTCAATATACGACATCAATATCGGGCCATGCGTTTGTTAAAAGAAAAAATGAGCCACGAAGAAGTCATGCTTCATGTCGACTTTAGCGAGAATTATAATGCTAAGTATGAGTCGGAAATCCAATATATGCATTTTGGCGCCTCTAGACGTCAAATCAGTCTGTGTAGCATACATTGGGGATGATGTCTACCCGTTTTGCACTGTGTCTGATTGTCTCAAACATGGGCCAGCTGCCATATGGGCCCACATGGATCCAGTCATCAATTACATCAAAACCATCAAGCCGCTATCTGGAATACATTTCTTAACAGATGGACCAACGACTCAATACAGAAATAAAATGAACTTTTATCTTTGGAATAAGAAGGTATATGATTATGGATTCACCTACTCCTCTTGGAATTTTCTTGAGGCGTCTCACGGCAAAGGAGCTGCTGATGGGATAGGCGCTGCGATCAAAAGGGCTGCTGATCATCAGGTCAATGTCAAGGGGAACGATATCACGTGTGGTGAGGATTTAGTGGCCTTTGTCCAGCCATCCAGTTCGGTCAAATTGTTCCTGGTTGATTGTCCCTGATAGAAAAAGTCGAGGGGATACTGCCCAGTGAACTGGCGCCTATTCCAGGAACAATGAAACTTCACCTGGTAAGATATTCTAGCTCAAGTAAGTGTTATAATTATAATTTAGTCAATGGTCACTAGTCAATAACAGGTATCCTGTACCAAATTTGCTTTGGGGTTTGATTGTATCTATACCAACAACGGCGGTGATAGGCCTAGTCTTTTACAATTCCTTCCTTTTACGGGTAGTACTACCTAGAAACGCAGAATGCACTCGTGGGAGTGGTAAAAACATGCTCAAAAATATATTTTATTAAATGTATGTTTAAACTAAATATGATACTAGGTTTCGACTTTTGTAAAATACATTATGTATTGTAGCTGACTACATGTAGACATGGTGAAGTTTCTTGTCGCGTCCTGTCCTGTTTCTGTAGTCACCCCTCTGTATGTGACTGCTTTCAACCATCTGCCGTTCAGTTTCCAGATACAGTGACAATAGTGGTAAGAAATCATAATATATATTATATATCATAATAAACTCTAGATTTGTAACTTATCATTTCCAAGATGCAGTATAACGTATATCGACTAGTAATCTTGGCTGCATGGATATATTATTTATTTACGTGTTGCTAGCAAAATATTTATATATACATGTGACAATGTTATGTATCTGTTATTGTACTGTTTAGAAATGTATGGAACCTTTAACAATACTATTATTTGTATGTCTGGAAATACATGTATGTATTTATTTATTGATGTTATATTTTAGCAGCCAATCACCACAATTTCAACGGATTCAACCACCACTGGCCCTGATGACCAGACAGCAGATGTTGAACAACCTAATTCTCAGATAGTAAGTATTGAGTATTAATGTGTTCAGTACATCAAAAACAGTCATGTTACTCAAACATTGCATGTATTTGTATATGATTTTCAAACGAGTATCACGTTTTTTAATTCACAAAATAATCTTCTCAAGTTTTTAATTGACTAAATAATTCTTTCTATTTTAGTTTAAAAAGGTGGTGTGCGTTGAGGAGTCTTTGGTCGGAAATTATGTCGTGGTAGAATATGACGGAATTCCATATCCTGGAATAATACTAGGTGTTGATGAAAATGAATTAGATGTGAAGGTAAGTTTGATATCGCCATCAGGACCAAACACATGCCATTTTGGCCCGTCTTATCACACTAGTGACGTAACTTATGTCCACAATATGTTCATTTATATTTATTTATATTTATTTTAGAAGCTTATTCGTCAATAAATACTTTATGCAATTTACAGAGCAGCCATCTAGACTATTTTAAAAAAAATGTTTTCAGGTTATGCACAAAATAGGCACCAACAGATATTTCTGGCCCATGGTGGACGACCAGTGTTGGTACACTGTGGACAAGGTCGTCACTCTACTTGACGAAGAGCCAAAGCACGTGACATCACGTCACTGCGAAGTTCCTCCCAACATATGGGAACACATTAAAAATGAAATGAATATTTGACTTTTATTAAAGTGATCTAGTAGTATATCGAACCGTGTATATACATTTATGGCAAATTCAATGTTCAATAGTTCCTTATGGATTTCACAACTGTTGTCAACAAGCCTTGAAGAACAATCTGTTTCTCTTGTTCTGTTGAAATTTTGAGATAAAGTTGACACATGGACTGTTCTAATTCTATTATACTAAATATAACAATACAAAATATTAATAGCATCCACACATTTTTTTAATATATCAATGAATTTAGTGCTCGAGCAAAGTGGTTAAATTGAACTGTCATCACCGTTACACAAGGTCAAATCCGTTACGCAATGTCAATTCCGTTACGTGATGGTAAAAGCTAAATATACAAAAACTAATTTATATCTTAACAGCATATACTTTATAATCAGACAGAGGAAATCGAATGCCACATATTTGCATTGGCAAATATGTTTCACTTGTATACAATATAGTTCAATGCTATGTTAAGTGCTTCATATTTTCACAATTTCTGATTTGTGTGTAACTCTCTTAAATAATGTGATTAGACATATTTGTTATTTATTTTTTTCCTATGAATAATTACATAAAATAGTACTGAAATATGTATAACTGTTGAAATTTTAAATACAATTTAGCCATTTCTGATTTGTTTAAGTAAAAACGTTTTGTAACGGAGATGACATTTCTTGAGTTTACATGCCCAAGATCATCCATTGTTTTCAAATGCATATAGAACAATACAAACAAAAGTGTTAAATTAACTCAATACTGATTAATCAATTGGATGTAAAACTAATAAATATCAGTATTTGTTTTGTACTTGTTACTTTTTTTCTATAACAGAATGTACGTTTTTTCTGGAAAGACTGGATGCATCAGATTTCATATATAAAAAACACTATGTGATGATTCACATCCACAACACTATCTCCCGGGGTTCCTCCGTCTAAATCACTGGCCATACCTGACCGTCTATGTATACATGTGTAGACTTTCAGTAAGCACTCAATTTCCGACGCTTCTCTATCGTCATCCGACCATCTGGTCCGGTTCGTTCCACACTGTGACCCCAAAATCCACATTGGCCACCAATGTCACAGGGCTCACTTGCACAACAACGCCTGGCGTAGGTTCGATTGTTTATGTTCTTGTACGTACGTATAGGGATAGGGCCTAAAACATACAATATATACACTCATAAATCTACAGTAAAAACATGATAAAACAATACAATATTGCATATAATTAATTCCATGCGTATATACACAATACAACATATATATATTATATCTATAGTAATTCATTATAAATATCTTACCACAGCGTTAAATAAGCATCTTTCCAATATAAATTGGAAAGTCTTTAAACTAGTGACGACTATCTCGTAAGAGTTCATCTATAGATCTGCACTGAGAAACAGTTCAGAATAACCAGAAAAGGGATTAGATTAGCAAGGAGCCAATGCATTCAAACCGTTCATACATCTCTCATTCATATACATACAACAGACAAAACGATTGGACATACAGTGACAACTGCTCACCTGGGGTTAATTCGGCAAACGTCGACAATTTCCGCCACAGACGGACATTGCCGATCGTCACCGATTCACACTCGAATGAACAGACAACGATAATACATGAAGTCATCCGTATATACGACGCATGCGCTATTGAAACTGCGTTAACTATGGAACGCCGCATCCGTCATATAAACACATACATATAAAAACACAACCTGTGATATGTCCATCATACAAGTTGACTGTATGTCTTACAATGTAGACTAGAACACATGCCAACAAATTTCCATCATACAAGTTGACTGTATGTCTTACAATGTATACTAGAACACATGCCAACATATGTCCATCATACAAGTTGACTGTATGTCTTACAATGTATATTCTTACCATTTGTGAGATCGTTCTTACCCATTTGTGAGATCGTATTTATATATACACACAAATATATAAATACGATCTCACAAATGGGTAAGAACGATCTCACAAATGGTAAGAACGATCTCACAATTTGTTGTGATCGTTGTGTGTCGGTGTAAATACATAGTTTGTGTTCGTATTGGACGTCTGTTTCTCTACTCCACCAATGTACCACACAACTGTAGAATCAGGTCTACTAAGGCTTGGATAGCATGTTAATGTTTTACTCAGACTGCTGGTTACTGCTATTGTGCTGGAATCTGTTGGTAGAGTGTTTCCATCCCTGAGAGTAACACTGCTCACTTGAACTAAAACAACAACACACATTTATTTGTTATTCACAATTTAGTATTATTGTAGATAACACATACTGTTAGCATAAATGTTCATAAAGCTGTTCCTATTTAAAATACAAGTTTGTTTAAAGTTACTGAAAATCGCAGTAAGATACGCTAACTATATTGGCAAGAACGTTTACACAAATGGATAAAAACGATCTCACAATTAGGTACGAACGATCACACAAATATATAAATACGATCTCACAAATGGGTAAGAACGATCTCACAAATGGTAAGAACGATCTCACAAATGGTAAGAACGGTCTCACAAATGGTAAGAACGATCTCACAAATGGTAAGAACGATCTCACAAATGGTAAGAACGATCTCACAAATGGTAAGAACGATCTCACAAATGGGTAAGAACGATCTCACAAATGGGTAAGAACGATCTCACAAATGGTAAGAACGATCTCACAAATGGTAAGAACGATCTCACAAATGGTAAGAACGATCTCACAAATGGGTAAGAACGATCTCACAAATGGTAAGAACGATCTCACAAATGGTAAGAACGATCTCACAAATGGTAAGAACGATCTCACAAATGGTAAGAACGATCTCACAAATGGTAAGAACGATCTCACAAATGGGTAAGAACGATCTCACAAATGGTAAGAACGATCTCACAATGTAAGAACGTCTCACAAATGGTAAGAACGATCTCACAAATGGTAAGAACGATATCACAAATGGTAAGAACGATCTCACAAATGGTAAGAACGATCTCACAAATGGTAAGAACGATCTCACAAATGGTAAGAACGATCTCACAAATGGTAAGAACGATCTCACAAATGGTAAGAACGATCTCACAAATGGGTAAGAACGATCTCACAAATGGGTAAGAACGATCTCACAAATAGTAAGAACGGTCTCACAAATGGTAAGAACGATCTCACAAATGGTAAGAACGATATCACAAATGGTAAGAACGATCACACAAATGGGTAAGAACGATCTCACAAATGGGTAAGAACGATCTCACAAATGGTAAGAACGATCTCACAAATGGTAAGAACGATCTCACAAATGGTAAGAACGATCTCACAAATGGGTAAGAACGATCTCACAAATGGGTAAGAACGATCTCACAAATGGTAAGAACGATCTCACAAATGGTAAGAACGATCTCACAAATGGGTAAGAACGATCACACAAATGGGTAAGAACGATATCACAAATGGTAAGAACGATCTCACAAATGGGTAAGAACGATCTCACAAATGGTAAGAACGATCTCACAAATGGGTGAGAACGATCTCACAAATGGGTAAGAACGATCACACAAATGGGTTAGAACGATCTCACAAATGGGTAAGAACGATCTCACAAATGAATAGTTAAGTGAATACCCAAATGTTCTCATGTTTTGTTAGCCAGCCAACCTGAGGGTAGAAATAACGGAAGTTGTCGCGAAGATATTGCGAGAGATATGTTAGTGTATTATTGTATAATTGTGATACCACTTACTCCCATTTTGGAAATAATCCGCAAACAATTTACTCCAACGATGCACTCCCAATATGACAATACCTGATATCCATGCAGTTTCATGCAAATACAATCCTGCTTAACATTTACCAAGGAACAAAACATAATTAAATTATGGGAATCAATTAAAGTGGAAAGCAATTTATTAAATTATATTAGGCTAACTTTCGATTGAGATATTAAAATATATATATGGATCATTATTTTGTTGTGAACAATTAAACTGGATATTATAAAAATTAAAATAATAGTAATTTTGATTTACTTCATCTTGTGTTCCGTTCTTAAATTGAGAAAGTGGTTCAAATAAAACGTCGATGTTGGTGGAAATAAAAACCTAAACGAGAGGCTAATGCAGAAAACACCGCCACAGAAGTGGACGAACGTGAAGTAAACATTTGCGTAAACCAGAGCAGGACATGACCTCAAACCATAGAGCTTATTAAATGTGTCTAATTATTAAAATCAGGTCTCTCATATTTTCTGGGAGGGACATTATAAAGTATCAAAGTATATTGCAAAACTATTAAATGTATGTATGTATGCTCTTCAAAACTGAATGTCATTGCTGGTTTTTCTATGACCCCCATTGGCAGATAAAGTCTGATTGATCGTGCATTTTACAGTAGTCATTGTAATTGGATTCATTTGTTTTTATTGTTATCCCATAACCAGATGTTGAGATGAATTTATAGTGTATATTAACTGATATCATTTCGTTACATATAAAATGAATATATGTCGAAATATAATACTTTAATAATCATAAGATGAGTGGAAAAAGTGTGTGTTATCTTAATTTACTCCTTAGATTTTGCCGATATCAACGAAGTAATAAGTCCGTGTAACGAACAATAAAACATATCTCATTTTTAGGAACAGACATCAGTTGTGCCACTAGGTCGAAATGATGTATATATAGAGCATTCTACATACACCTTCTTTGACAACTGGATGGTACAGTGAAACCCCTCTTGGAATGGTTGTTGGAGGAGGGCGTGTGAATATTTGATCACAATTCAAAATTTCTGATGCAAAAAGAAATAAACATTAAATTACATTATTTTAATATCAACAATTATATGTTTCAATTCTTGACGTACTATAAAGGTCTGTAAGCTTAAAGTGGCATTGCTTACAGTTATGTGATGTGGTAAATAGTAAATGTAAGGTATATCTACACTCTGGTGTTGCTAAAATAACAGCACGTGTCTAAATAGCGCAGTGAGCAAGAGCACGGACTACAATAAAATCAGTGTATTTTGAGGATATTTCAAACAATGTCAATTTAAGTTTGTTTTACTATAGTCACATTACATTTTACATTAGCTTAGCTTAATGTTGTTTGTTTGTTTTTTATTTGTGGGGTTGAACGTCGCATAATCATCTTAGGTTTTCTGGTTATATGGTGAATCTCTGGCTAGTATTGGTGGATGAAGACCCCGGATGCCTTTTAGAGCAGTATTACAGACACGGACGTGTACCTGGGTAAACCACCGACCTCTCGCAATCTAGCTTGATACCGTCCTCACATAAATAATTCAACACCCCAGTGGGATTCGAACCTGCAGTGGTGAGGGGTAAATTATTTCAAGTGAACAGCCTTAAGCAATCGGTAGAGCGTTTCCATAACTGAGAGTAACACTGTTCACTTGAACTAGAACAACAACACAAATATTGAAACATTCTATAGGAACACAAAGGACAGGAATTTAGGAATACTTTATGAAATTTAATGAGAACAACTTTCTGAAATGTAAAGCGGATGTGTTTTAGGATGTACACAATGAAGTGTCGGGCTATACAACGTCGTGGAATTACAGGCACTGTTTGTCAGCTTCAGTGCTGAGATTGAAAGCACAGGTACTAGTGCTTTATCAAGTATATAATTATTCTTTATCAAATACAGAGTGTGCTTCTTTAGACATTGGCGGATATGATTATAAATGAATAAATGGAACATGTACCATATATTTAATATAGTATTTATGGACATTTACTCACAAGCATACATGTACAAAGCTAGGATAGTTCATATGTTGGAATTGAAAAAGGAAATCAATCATAAATATAATGCCCTGAGTTTAGTACTTTTATCTTAGATATACCGCATTTGCTCAGTCGGTCACATGAGTGGTCTCTTAATATAAGTGTGACTTTATCAGTAGTTCAGATCACTTTCTAAATTATATTTATGTATTGTAATCGGTATGGAGCAACTATTTAGACAACTATTTAGTATTGTTTAATACATTGAACGCATCCGTGTGTTTCAGAGTAATTTAAGTGTACATTCCTTCCTATAATATACCGGTAATATATGCTGTATGAATACACATATTCTGATTGGGAAACTTGCTACCTCTACTGGAAGTATGGCGTTTATACCCAACATCACCATGTTCGGAGTCAGTGCAGTTGTTTCATTAGTCGTTTGATAAACAACAGCATGACATCTTAAGTTCAATGATTCCTGCCAAGTTTGGTGAAAATCTACCATGGTGTAACATCATGCTAACGCTTAAAACAAGGCGTTTTGGAGATGAAGCATGGACCCGCGTCATGTTATAGAAATGTTCAAATAACCAACCAATTCATCCAACCGGAACGGGATTACAATATAGTCAGCTATCAAGAGCATACATGCTGAGTAATACATAACCACCATACTACATAGCTATAGTATTGATGGGATTACATCATTATGTTTGTTATCAAGAATGTGGCACCTGTACCAAGTTTACGTCGTATATATAGAGTGGATACATCAATCTAACTAGTGGAGGGTATAATACAATCCTAGTAACTATCAGGTTACCCATCGGACACAAGCTATTCCAAGTCTGGAACTTGACAATACATATAACGGCCTGACAGACAGAGAGACAGACAGACGGCAATGACACAAACATATGTCTCCCACATAAGGGGAGAAATATGTACTGCTGAATGTAACCTCTGAGGTATGAGGTATTATATCCACTGATGTGATCATAGTAAAAGAAATGATTTTGCAAATGTTTGTGCACAATGTAGTGAAGATAGGAAACTCATAGTTGCGACACAAATAGTGTACTTTTGTTGAATAGTAAAAACACAGTATTGTTTTCAACACTTTACAATCTATATGCGTACACATCGAATACGAGACCATTCCGCTTTTGCTAATGATACGTTCATAACGGAATAGTTCACCCTATATATTCCAATGGTCGTTGACCACTATTACAGGACCACCGCGTTATTCCGTAATGCGACCTGTTAATTTAGTCCAATTGCACCTGGCAATAATTTGACCCATAATTACGGTCGCGGGTGATTTTCACACTTCCATTAATCGGCACACGACATGATACAATGAATAAAACAACCAAACTTTAAACTTTATTTTATCAGTCAATGTTAAATGAGACAAACACAGAAGTGTAGATAGATAGAAGATAGAAATTATTTTATTATAGTGACATGTGCATTAAACATAAATCAAACAAATATATACAAAATGTTGCACCCGACCCAGTGGGCCTATAAGTCACCTCATATACAAAGTTACAGTTAATGACATTTAACTAACATACATATATATACGATTTCAAACAATTATGGTTTAAATATAATCAATGAGAGATAGATTTGTTAACAGTTGGACATTAATCAAAAATATACTACAAACAGTGTTTCCTTTGCAAAATAATGATGTTCCATATTGAAATAGGACACACTGTGTAATTGTGTGTTGTATGGTCATGTGTATGTATAAATAGTTCTTCTTCTCAACAGATAGGCATGTACCACATATCTACTTAGTTTTCTAGGGTAATTTTCTGTACAATACAACAGTTTCTGCTCTAATGACATATTGTTAAAATCATTGTCTGACAGTTGGCTTTCAAACACTTTTCGTCGTATCGCATTATACAGGCTACAGTCAAACAGAAAATGCATTTCTGATTCCACAGTTCCTGATTCACATTGTCTACATATACGTTCATCCACTCTTTCACCAATGTACCGTCCCGTTTCTATACGCAGCGGGATAATCCCAGTTCTTAGTTGTGCAAGTAATGACCGTTCATTTTTAAGTAGGTTTATAAGTAGATATTCTTCGGTTTTGAATTCAGATTTAACTAGCCTGTATGTACGTAATTTAGACACTCTTTGCACATCATGGGACCAAATCCGTGAATAATGACGGTTTATTAGTGATTTAGCATGCGGAATGTTAACAGGCATTTTGTTATCGAATTGATCATTTAACCCCAATGTATACATAAGTGACTTCATATCGTTAGACCAATTACTAGTACATTTTCTATAGTCTGTTTCAAACACTCTGAATGTCAACCTATTCTGATCCATCAGAACAAGCCGATTCCAAAGGCGTAGCGCTGATAACCATCTCCGGTATAATCCTGGTATCCATCCCATGTCTCCGGTCAATGCAAGTACTGGTGTAAATCTGTGTACCCCCATAAAGTAACGCATGGCACGATTCTGTATATTGTCAGACTGTTGATACTGTTTAAGACCCCAGACGGATGAGCAGTAGTCAAGAATGGGTACAACGCATGCATGGTAAAGTTTATCAAATGTTTTATATCCATATTCCTTTAGACCATGAATCTTGCTGATGATACTGCATAAAGCGCGCCCTGCTGATGATACTGCCTAAAGCGCGCCCTGCTGCTTTAGATAGTGCATCACAGTTTGCATTAAAGTCACTTCTTTCCTGGAAGATAACACCAAGGTATTTGTATAAAGTAACTGTTTCGAGCACGTTGTTGCCGATCTTAAATTGATATGTCGATCTTTCTTTTCGCCCCTTTCGGAAGTGTACACATTTCGATTTATTAGTATTTATTAGTACTCTCCATTTCTTGCACCAGTTTTCTATCTTGTCTAGCATAATTTGCAGATTGTCTTCTGTATCTGACACTAAAACTATATCGGCTGCATACATGAGTAGTGATATCTTAACATCATCCATGGACACACCTAGCTCAAGGTCATTTATCAGAAGCTCAGGATAAGTCGTTCACGTGTATGATTCATGAATTAACATGTACTGTTGGTGTTCAGTGTAACAATGTTGCCCTTGCTGAGCCCAGTAAATGTTGTGACTATTGACTATCTAGATCCCGGATATAAACTGAGACCCAACGTGAATGATGAACATGATCAATCGTGGAATACCAAAGTAGGAAGCGGCTCAGTGACCTCCTCTATATAAAATGCTATTGGCCTCTCTCAGACTTTAAGAATATGAGCTCCATATCTCGTGTTCTACTCCAGAAGCTAAACTGTGATCTTCCGGTTATACTGATGATTGTCACCCGTTCATCAAATCCCAATATCTGCACCAAATCATCTTGCTGTTGCTCTATGTACACCTGGTATGCGCGTTTCGTCGGAACTGCCAATGATGATACAAGCCCGGTGCTTCCGGTGGCCTCTGGATATGTTGAGCCCATTTTGAATACAATCAACCTTTCCTTTCCTATTCATCCTATGCAGTTATCATCGCCTCCAGCCAGCCACTTCCATCCAACTAGATGGATTGAAGCATAGCAATTAGTCATGGTCATCTCTATATGAAGACCTTCATAGTTGTTGACTGTATACCTTTCTTCACCGTAGTATAGCCGCATATCCACTAAGGCCCTAACGCAAGACAACTAGACAGTACACCTGTTGTACTGATATCATTGCCATAGTGAAGTATGTTTATGTGTGGACAGACATACGAGGAATTCCTCGCCGCACCAATGGGTATTTAAGTGATTGCGCTAATGGCCTCTCATTTGTTATATTAGCCGCGCAATAGAATGTATAACCAGATCGAAGTGACAACTAGACACTAGATCTATTGTTTTCCTAGCCACTTACTACACATTATTGTGTGCGCACGGGTGGCGGTTAATAGTCACATCTGGCCCAGACCGGTAGGGGATGAATGAGACTAGCTTAACATCCGAAATTCCGCTGTGGTAGGGTACACAAGAGAACGGTCACACTATAGCTCTTAAACGTCATAAGCATATAAATTAGTTGGACATTTTGTATTGAAACAAGCGACTTAGTTGACACAGGTTCAACACTAACTTTGATTTCTGAATGTATGACGGTTGAACTGCTCGAATTACTTTGTACTAGTCTTCCTGTTAAGCTTATTACATTGGATGCATGGAACATCTATGGTTTGTACGAGAGTACACTTGCCCTGTCTTCTGTTTTCTATGTTTTAGGTGACGGCTACCTCGATCATATGACGACATACACTGTTAGCACATGAAGGATGTTTATCGGGAATCCCAACCCGAGCTGTTTACCCATTGAATGGTGATCTGTTCTTGTGCACGAAGTCTATGAATGTTGCAAGTCTAGAGACATATCTATCCCGAGCACACTGTGGTACAGTAACTGGAGCATATGAGTATCTCAATATCCATGTCATGTCAAATACGAGGCTCCACATAAGGCTTATCAAGGCTGCAGACAAGACTTGCAAACTCCAGTACAATGACAAAGGCGGACGGTGCCAAGCACACAGCACGCACCACACTTCAAATGCGCATCCGTTGATAATTGACACACATTTGCATTAATGATTAGATAGTGTCGGTGCTAGTGGATCTAAGGTAATGTAATTAGAAACACGTGTATGTATTCCCATTTTAATTATAACCGAAGTACCAACATGAATTGGTAGAACGTTAACGCATAGTGCATGTACAATACAGGTAAGTTGTCTGCTTCATATGTTCCATTTCAAATAGATTGGGATGCCATGAAAATGTTGATTTCAGTGAAATAATCAAACAGAACGCTAGGTCAATCTACAACTAAAATAGTCTAGGTTATGCTTAGGAAGGATGACAATAATATGACAACAACCCAGTCATTACAACGAGAAACCGCAAGTATTGGGATTATATATGTATACTGCAGTTGTTACACACGAACATACAGGTACTATAGCAAGGATCCCAG
>JABXNX010000755.1:0-14634 GCA_014843695.1 Archivesica marissinica
AGTTTAGGTCAAAATAAAGCCTGACATTATTCTGTTGTAGGAAATCTAACCCTAGGATAAGGTTATGGTTGACCGACTTTACAACGCAAAACTCTTGAAACACTACGGTACCACCGATTTTCATTTTAATAATTATGCATCCGAGGGCGCATAAGGGAGTAGAATCTGCTGTTTGCAAGTTAATGGGCCTTTTGATTAATCTAGGCTTATTTTTCAGCCCCTTATATACCCTTTCATGCATAATCGAAAGTTGTGTTCCACTATCGACTAGAGTTCTATACTTTTGATCATCAATGGACAACAGACATGAATTAGGACTTCCCGAAACATTTATAGTTACAGGTTTTCCATTTTGACTATTAATATTATCTCTAGATGTGTCGGTCTTATTATTCGTTCTACTCTTTCTACCGACCTCACCATAGAAAGAGCGTCCTAGTTTCCCCGCATGTGACCTCTTTGACCTGGTAGGTTCTGCTTACCACCGTTTTGGTCAATGTTTCTATACATCGCCTTACCTCCACACTCAGGAGAAATGTGGCCTACTTCACCACACTTAAAACACGTGACCCTACGTTGTCGGGTTTGCCCACATTCCCTGGTCATGTGGCCTTGCTGCCCACATTCATAGCAAGTTACCCCCACATTGCGGACAATTCTACAGTCATTTGGATGGTGCCCTCTCCCCTGGCATTTATAACAATATCTACCCCTGGAATGATTAATTTCCATGGGGATATGACCTTCACTCTGTCTAGTCTGACTTTGAATGGGGTGGTCCTCTAATGCCCTATTCTGTGAATAGTGAAATTTAGGATTAGTTTGACCTCCGGCAAAGGCAACTCGGTGTCTCAAATTGAGTTCCTTAGTGGCAATATCTACGGCGTCACTTAATCTATGTGGCTCTTTTCTTAAGATAGAAACTTTTAACATTTCGTTATTTATGAGGCCGTTCACAAAAATATCTACCAATTGATTCTGGACATCGGGTGCATTAATATCTTGATAACCAGCTTCTGCGAATGATCGTAACCTTTCAACATATACGTATATGTTTTCACTCAACTTCTGTTTGATTTGTCGGAGCAAAGTAAGAGCTAATTGTTTATCAGGGATTTCACTAAAACGTTTGGCCAATTCCTGTTTTAAAGTAACCCAATTGACACCTGTGTGTTCCTCCCTATATCTTTGTATAAAACCTGTTACCGGGCCCCGGGATGTTTGATACGCTAACATAACACAATCTTGGTCAGACGCGAAGACCATTAATTTATATATTTCTCTATTTCTCTGATCCAATCATGGTATAATTTCGGGACTCCCTCGAATGATTTTATTGTATTAGCAGCCCCCTGGCATCCTAGAATTAGTGACACATGACGTACATCATTCCTTATTGCTTGAAACGCAGCTTCAGTGGGGTCAATAGGTTGCTGCTGAGGTTGAGAAGGTGACATACCCTCATCTTGACCTCCGTACATGGGTTGGTCGGTAATAACTGATTGATGCATTTTGGTGCTATTTGTACTCAGTTAAAAGTACGGACAAACATTGTCAAATTACATGATCTTGAATAATACTGGTTGCCTCCCTTTAAATATCTCTTACAGAACACCATACATCTAAAATAAAATACATGACTTTCATACTTATACTAAAGTATGTTGAAATTGGTGTACTTGTTTTAACATTACGTGCCAAAAATATATTTAATATTTCACTCACTGTATTACATAATGTGGACTTTATTTAACATGCTGATTTTATAGTGAAAACTACAGGCATAATTTGGTTATAATTATAAACAGTTTGCTTTGAAAAATGTACAGATCCCTAACACATTATATACATTTACAAGTGTACTAAACTATGCGATTATACAGTGCAGTGTAGTATGCAAAGAGTTGTTGTGTTTTAACCAGCAGGCCTATTCATAAACGTTTCACACGATTTGTCAAAACAATAGACAATGTTGACAAGTTTCACATTCCCATTATATTTAATATCTGTTTTAAGACATATTCAGCGTGCGCTTCATGCGGACATTACAAGTGTTTCAATTATAATGTGCAGTGTCAGATTTTTAATGGATTTTAATGTACCTAACTCATGGTGAAAATGTATGGAATTATATGGCATTGGTTCGAATATTCATTATACTTCAGCACCATCACGTACAGTATTGCAGTAAGTTATTTATCTACATTATTTTAGAACCACAGGTAGTTAGAGAACACTCATCAGCCAACATGTACTTCGTTTTCCATGTAAAAAAATAACAATTTTGTGACACAAACATTAGTAAATCAAAGAAAGTGTTCCTACCTCCATTCCTTCCATTGCGTTGTGTCTGCGACTTAACCAAAAGTTGATCCTGGTTCATGGCACCAAAAGACGTCCGTTGTTACGATGTGGACTCGGCGAGGCTCTCCGGACGTAATCACAGCAACAACAAAGTCTTAATAATATTTAATTACATCTAAGAGCCGACATTATAACCAACACAGATACGCTAGTCTCAATAGTAACCAACAGGCTCTCTCTCTGCTCTCTAAGCTGTCCGAGATGGTTTTATAGACACTTGTTGACAATTTGGCATGGAATATCAAATAGACTTGATCACACGATCATGCGTTTCCATGACCCTGTGACCCCGTCCGTGTCTACTGCCAGAGATAGTGCAACATCTCTGCAAACCACGCATTAATTCCGGCTTGAACCAGTCAATTCATTGTGTGTACGCTGCTTAGTAAGCACTCTATCACCACATGCCTGGTGAAATCCCATTTGATGTTTGCGTGATCCAAACAATGGAATTCCTCCATCCATTTTATCAAGTGCAGACATGTATATCATATGTCCCCAACAAAGGACATACCGTACACACACTGAAACGACTGTTGTCCTATTATATAATCATACATGTTTAAATAATTAAATGAAGAGAGTCATCAAAATATAAGGTAATTAATCACTAAATACTACTAAACAACTATGTTACACGACGTGTATCCCTTCACGTCTTAAAGATATATTTTGTAATACCAAAGGGATAAATTTTCATAAAAACAGCTGATTTTGGCGCTGTGTATTTAATGCCTAAAGTTTGTATAATTTAATCTCAAAGTATGACGGTTGCACTGAAGGTTAATGAAACCAGTGTACTGTGCTTCCGTTGGTCCTACTCTTGTTTCTTTATGTTTATAGACGTGTATCCTGGGTTTCGACCGCATTATTGTTCTCTGTAGTCCGGGATCGATTCACGTGTGTTAATTTTCGAATTTCGAATCTTTGAATTTCTAATAATCTAACATTTATTTTTTTGTTACGTCTGAAAGTTTTATGTTCATTCGTACTGCCTGTTTTACTAAGAAATGGATTTTAATGTATGAGCTAGATTATATGCCACAGAAAGAACTACACACCCATGCATTTCGGGTTCTTGGCGCGTGTGTTGTGTCATCCGATCAATATATGTTGAATATGCTTTCTTATCACATGTGTATTTGCATATGTGCAAACATGTCCTTCTTTATGTCAGGTGCTGTTAACAGTGGTACTTGCCATGTATAAGTTAGTGTTTATACCATGCGACTCGTTTTAAAATGGCGTCCCATGTGTGATCGCCCAGATCCCAGATTAGATTGAACAGGCGTTACAGCTGTGTTGTGATATCTAGTACTGTGTATATTTTTAATGTATTATTTTATATATAATACTAGTATTTATGGTGTTTTTGTTCTGTTTTTTGTTTGTTTTTCGTATTGTATATTGGTAGTATGTACATATATATATATATTGTAAGAACACTTACCCACTCACATTGATGCGTATGCACCTGTCTGTACATATATATACATACGCCTGTATATGTTCTTACATTTATATAATCATTTTTGGTGGTTTTTTTGTTTGTTTGTTTATATATTCACCCGGTATATTGGTAGTATGTACATATATATATATATACAATAATAATTCTTACCCCCCCCCCCACACACACACCCGCACGCACATGTCTGTATTTATACAAATGCATACATATGTGTGCATAAATAACTACATACACAGATAAATACACTAATATATAATCACCCAAATACACATAGCTATTGTCTATATCTATATATATGACTACACCCATTCATCTATTCATACTGATATACACACGTGCATTGTAGTCGTGACTGGGGATTTATTAATGGCTACCGATTTGTTCTACGGTTATGTAATTTTCTCCGTACCCCTAGTCAGTTGCAAGAATCTATCCCAGCATAGTAACCGATACATTATTTAGATATACATATACGGGTTTATTGCCGTATACGCCAATGAATTAGGTTCACATACATGTATGGTTCGTATGGTATAAAGCCAGTGGTTATTGGACCTGCTGCCTAAGCCAGTCAGGTACATGGTATCCACGGTTTATCCTGTTTATGTGCGCTTGTACGCGTATGTAACATTAAGATCCACGATGCATTATATAGTGTAGTGGTCAGTCAACACGTGCTTATAGTTAGTATTGGTTGTCAGCGACGTTGTCATGGCGACGTTAATTGGAACCAACATTTCTATATTAATTAAAATTCACGACAGATGTAAAATGTCTCCCTAACTGCATTAGATGCATGCCTGTAACTGCTTTATATATTTACACACCTACTCTTTTGTTTGACAGAGGTCTATTATATTTCGTAAGTCGGATATTGACCTCGTTTTCGTTGTTTCTGAAAAAGAAAAACCATTCCATTTGCGATGAAACACTTCGAGCTTCGCCCTCGGTGTTACATGTAGAACGTGCACGGATCTAGCACCTCCTACTGGTACGGTGGCCGCCAGATCGGACATGTGGGCTGTCTCCGGGCACTCCGGTTTCCTCCCACACGAATTACCACATTTACGCTTTCATCCGCGCCAATGAGAGTGATTAATATAAGTTGTTAAAACTCGCTTCGCAATCGTTGTAAAATAAATAAAGTTTAAGCTTAATTTCGTTGTAAATGATAAAAAAAAACATAAATGTGTATATAAAACAAAATGACATTTTTACTTTTGACAGGAGGCGCAGAATATGTAGACGAAGTGATCAAGATTGGAAGGAAATTATCAAAAACGCGACTGGGTTTTCACACCAAAAACGGTTCTATATGCGCTGTACGTAATCAATTTATACGTACATGTATTACACATTTGCTATATCCGAAAGTCCGTTAATGTATCTATTAAAGACTCTTCTAAGAAAGGGACATAACTCGAATTCAGGGTGATATTATATTATTCTGATGGCTAGGCTAATTGTCGACCGTCATTCAATGACTCCGGTGATCATGTGATGCTTAACGTTACGGTTACATTATATGAGCATGTAATGCATGCCGTTACAAATTACGTTATGTGATCATGTAATGCTTGACGTTACAAATTACGTTTTGTGATCATGTAATGCTTGACGTTACAAATTACGTTATGTGATCATGTAATGCTTGACGTTACAAATTACGTTTTGTGATCATGTAATGCTTGACGTTACAAATTACGTTTTGTGATCATGTAATGCTTGACGTTACAAATTACGTTATGTGATCATGTAATGCTTGACGTTACAAATTACGTTTTGTGATCATGTAATGCGTGGCGTTACAAATTACGTTATGTGATCATGTAATGCTTGACGTTACAAATTACGTTTTGTGATCATGTAATGCTTGACGTTACAAATTACGTTATGTGATCATGTAATGCTTGACGTTACAAATTACGTTTTGTGATCATGTAATGCTTGACGTTACAAATTACGTTTTGTGATCATGTAACGTTTTACGTTACAAATTACATTATATGATCATGTAACGCTTGGCGTTACGAATGACGTCATGTGATCATGTAATGCTTGACGTTACGAATTACGTTATGTGATCATTGCCTTTACGAATTACGCTATAGATGTGATCATGTAATGCTTGGCTTTACGAATGACGTCATGTGATCATGTAATGCTTGGCTTTACGAATGACGTTATGTGATCATGTAATGCTTGGCTTTACGAATCACGTCATGTGATCATGTAATGCTTGGCTTTACGAATGACGTTATGTGATCATGTAATGCTTGGCTTTACGAATCACGTTATGTGATCATGCAATGCTTGGCTTTACGAATGACGCTATGTGATCATGTAATGCTTGGCTTTACGAATCACGTTATGTGATCATGCAATGCTTGGCGTCACAAATTACATTTTGTGATCATGTAATGTTTTACGTTACGAATTACGCTATGTGATCATGTAATGTTGGCGTTACAAAGTACGTTGAATGTATAGCATTTTTGTTATGCTTTTAGCTAAGAATTAAAGCGACATTACAAAAAGCCAATAAAATACATTGTTCACGCATTGTTACTACAATACTACAAATTCTACCGTATGCATTCGAACACTAACATTGAATCAATAAATAGTGTGTTTGTGGTCTTCAAACTTTCAAAATTGAAAGTAGGATTTCATATAACGGTCATACATGCTTTCTGAATTGGCGTTTGTGTATCATCGGAGTCAGTACTAAGCGCGTGATACTGTCGTTTAGAGATAATTTAACTAAGATTAGTCTACAAATAAATATGCATAGGCACAAATGTGAGATATAACGGTAAATATGCGTCATAAATTGTGTTAGTCAGGATGCACGAGTTGTATTATGCATGGATGTCGACCCTATTTACATTATTTTATTATGTCAACAAACCGCGTAGAGGACGTTTGTTTATTTGTTGAATAATACTCAGTTTTTGGGGCAAATATTTCGAACAAAAATTATACCATATAATAGGAAAATACATTATGTAGATATTTGCATTTTCACTGATATAGTGTCGCTTTAAGCTACATGATGACTACTGCATGCACAATTTACTTTCTTACAGATTGACAGTGGCGCACCTGTGGCTTGTCTGTATAAACGGAAGTGGGTACTGACTGCACTTTTTGACGTCGATGGCGCATGCGTTGAGAACGATATCCCAGGCGAGAGAGTCAGTAATTCGGCAGAATCTATATTAACGGTACATATTTACTGAATTAATAGTTATTATTACAACATCTAGCAATGTCGGGATTCTGATTGGCTGATTCAACCCATGTCATGTGATCACCGTTCATATACCTTATGAACCTCAAACGTATATTCTCTCCAATGTGATTATTAAAGCGCCACTGGGCAAACATATAGTCCGTTCCCACCCTACGGGAATGTGTACAGAGCAAAGCATTCTGCACGGTATGGAAATGTTGCAGAATCAAAAGGACAGCCTGCTTTGTAATCTTAGTTGTAATTATAACAATGAAATGTTATTTTTCTTCGCTTCATAGAGGTATGAAATGCCCGTTTTGTACACCTAATGTGTTCAACCGTCGGTTATATTCAAATTAGATTATTAACAGAAATGACATTTCATACTTCGATGAAATGCAGACAACGAACGTTTAATTGTTAAATCAGTTTAGTCCGGTTACAGCCAGAGGCGAGTACGAATACATAAATAAATGTATATTCATGTACTATCAAAACATGCAACATGTTTTCGGAAGTAGATCTATGGCCTTTCGGGAATTGAAGAGATTACATTAACAATTATATTTTATATATTATATATATATATACTGCTTTCAGTTTTGAATGGTATTAATATATGCGGTGGCGACTTTAAATAAACGTATTAGTCAGTCTGAATTGCATTGCTATATGTATTCACAAGTGCTCGACATTTATATTTAGCAAATTTTAATGATACTTTAATTGTTTTAATGTATATAATAAAGATCTGTTTAATTTATTTTAGGCAATCACCGAGGATGGTAAGATAAACATGTATCTCTGTCTGTATCAAACTACTTTCTGTTACGGACAGATGGGTGGGGGAGGTACGCGTAATAAAGTAGGGTCATGTATTGCCTTTGTGCAAATATAACCAGGGTTTGATAGATACTCAGGTCAATAATTGTGATTTATTTGTTTATTTATTTATTTATTTATTCAATATAGATAAAGCAATGATACAGAAACCGACAAGCACCAACACGAGACGTCGGTCTAAATACGCAACTGAAATACTTTTACTATTGACCAGTCCGTACACCTGAGGCTCTGATGTGAACCATTGTATTGCATTGAAAGTAGACTAATTGACTAGTCCGTACATCTGATGCTCTGATGTGAACCATTGTATTGCATTGAAAGTAATTGACCAGTCCGTACATCTGAGGCTCTGATGTGAACCATTGTATTGTATTGAAAGTAATTGACCAGTCCGTACATCTGAGACTCTGATGTGAACCATTGTATTGCATTGAAAGTAATTGACAAGTCCGTACATCTGATGCTCTGATGTGAACCATTGTATTGCATTGAAAGTAATTGACAAGTCCGTACATCTGATGCTCTGATGTGAACCATTGTATTGCATTGAAAGTAATTGACCAGTCCGTACATCTGAGGCTCTGATGTGAACCATTGTATTGTATTGAAAGTAATTGACCAGTCCGTACATCTGAGACTCTGATGTGAACCATTGTATTGCATTGAAAGTAATTGACAAGTCCGTACATCTGATGCTCTGATGTGAACCATTGTATTGCATTGAAAGTAATTGACAAGTCCGTACATCTGATGCTCTGATGTGAACCATTGTATTGCATTGAAAGTAATTGACCAGTCCGTACATCTGAGGCTCTGATGTGAACCATTGTATTGTATTGAAAGTAATTGACCAGTCCGTACATCTGAGGATCTGATGTGAACCATTGTTTTGCATTGCAACAACAACATTTATTGCATTAAGACATCAGCTGATGCTTATAGCATAATTATACAGATAAAATACATATACATGTATTGTGAAAAAGTGAAAACATGTAAACATGGTTTATAATTATAATTATATATTGCATTGAAAGTAATTGACCAGTCCGTACACCTGAGGCTCTGATGTGTACCATTGTACTGCATTGAAAGTACTCTTCGCGTCTCGAGGTGGTTAACTTTAACACCTCGTTGTTTAGTTTAAACATATTTTATTTATCAATATTTACATCATGTTGTAACATTAATATACAAGAACAGATGGATTAAATCGGAAGTTAATAGCTTATTTTGATTTTCCCCATGACAAACATAATTTTCATAAACAATAGCAGAGTGCATATACATTTATGAACGTGACAAGTTTTATTCAACTGTAATAATATAAATGTAAATAAAAATAATATGGAGATGATAACGATGAAGTAATCAATCATTGTTCAGTGTTATACGTAATTATATTAGAGACACAGAACGGTTTTACTTCAGTTAGTTTGTGAAATGAAGTAGGTATACAATGGTTTATAATACATTTTATTTCGAAAGAGTAGAGTTTCCTTTCCAACACTGACAATGTAGTGCAATTTCGTGTCGAAATTCTCGCCCTGTCGCTTCCAAGAATCATGGCGGAGTGTTGTTCATTCATTCTGTATATCTCTTTTTTCCTTCTCTATGTTCATTTACTTTTTGTTTCTCATCTTCTAATTGTTGTTTCTCTTTCATTTAATTTTCAAAACCTTTCATGTTCTGTACTTTTAAGAATAACATATCTATATAAATATTATGAATTAAGTTTAGTAATGTTATATGTAAGTACATATATGTTATCATTTAAAACATTACATTTTCCCTAAAGAAAATCATTGATTTATGAAATTTTAAACTATTATGCCATGAAATGTTTGTGTATATTATTTAGAAAGGAGAGGACAATCATAAGCTATACAGCTTTATATCCAATTCCTTATATCAGTTGTTGTAAATAATCATGTATTGACAGAAAATAAATATGCTTAAACTAGGGATGGCAACGAATGGTGATTGTGATATTCGAATATTCGGATGATCTTCCGAACGAATATTCGAATATTCGCAAATTTCTCCAACTTTCGATTTCCACTACAGTTAGTACCTGTAAAACAAATGCTTCTCAGTTTGTGTCCCGTCAAATAGACTGCATTAATCAATTAGTGACCTATGTAAGGTGTGAACAACATGTCATCACCCTCCTTTGTTATTTGGAGCCAAATCGCGATGACATTTCGCACCTTCGGGCACGCATTGGGTCATTCTTTGTTTTCGAAACTTAATTGATTGAAATTTAAACAAACATATATACCCTTTTAAGTTAGGATTTAACTGCAATTGATTAAAATTTGATTTGAATTTTTTTTTAATATTCGAATATGGTTTTAATATTCGAATATTCGAACATTCGTTGCCATCCCTAGTTTAAACTAATCAGACTGGCTTACCAGTCAGATTACGTGTAATCAATTTAGGAAATGGTGAAGCGAACACCTCATTGTTTCAATGCGATAAGTATATAATAATATAACGTGTGGGAAGTAGGAGATACAAGTAGATTGTTACCGTTTCTGTGCGCATATTGGGATATGTTTTATAAAACACAGTCATTGAAAACTATAATTTTTAAATACCTCGTACTTTTTACCATGATAGCATCCGTTATTCCGAAATACACTCAACCAAATTCCTGATCGGTCACCTGGTGTTTTACAGTATTTTGAGCATATTAATAACCATATAGTATCAATATGCATACATTCATGCATCATCGCATTTGCTACATTTTATTACATATTATGTATATGCAATGAATTGTCGTATTGTCATATGGAATAAAATCCATTAAATGAAAATATTTTAATTATATTGTACGATTATTAGTTGAGCTCACAGATGGTGACGAAGGATTCTACAACATCGTTCACATGACGAATACTCCAACAGCCGTGAAATGGGCCGTTCAACAGGGTGCTAACGCAGTAGAGCTGGACTGGACCTTCGACAGTTCAACAGGTCATCCAAGTAAAGTCTATCACGGATTCCCTTGTGATTGTACTTGCTATTTTAATTATCAGCCAGAAAACGTGTGCAGCATACTTGATGAAGATGGTCCCTCGTTGGCATGTAATGCCGACTCAGGCATAGCTGTTCTTTTATCAACTCTAGCAAGACAATCTAAGATAGCACTAACTATTATCGACAGCAAGATATACAGTGAAGATATGGATGAAAAGAAAATGAGAAGAGCTGGTAAGAGCGTCGTTAGGCTTCTGCACGAGCATCTGTTCTACAAAGGTTATGGTGGGCAGGTGATAATTGGATCTTCCGGATTCGATACAGTTCCATACCTGAAATCTGCTATTGCTGGGATGAATACCTCACCATATAAGAGTCGCACGTATTTCGCCATTGATCAAGGTGACGATATATTTGCAACATTACGTGAATTATCAATCCTTCCAACACGCAACATAATCTTCAGTTACGGCTTTTCTGCCTGCTTACCTTATTCTATGGATCGAGACACTATGCAGGTTGCGGCACAGAAAAAGGCAAATGGTGAGATCGGCATGACCTATATATGGTCAGTTGACCTGAAGTCAACCATGGAAGAGAACCTACCGTACGTTCAGGGAATCTTGTCCAACCATCCAAGCAGAGTGAATGAGGTTCTGCAGAAGCACGGGATCAAGCTAGCTACTCAAGTCAACACAATACCACCAGCGACATATGGTAGGTTAGTTTTATGTGCCTTCTGCGCGAGTAATGTGTAACCTAGCCCCACTATGTGGCTCTAGTTACCTCCCCTGACATCCCGATCACATGTTAATGACGTAATAATAACGTTCACGTGTTGGACTACGTGTAACCTGCTCCAAATCCAGGAAAATATTTTCACTTTTCTCTTGAAGACGTGACCGCAAACACGGTTTGGACGCCATCTTGACCCAGTTTCGCGTGAACAGGTAATTAAACACATGTGCACATAGAACACCAGTGTACGGAGAACGTCGTTTGTTGTTAAATCTCCGTTATAACACATTTTAGCGATATTCTGCTTAAACTCACATTGTTGAGTTGATTAGTGATTGTATTTGACTGTATTTTGTTATAAACTATAAGGAACGATTTACTTCGTCTTCCATAACAGAACATTTGATAACTATACGTGTATACAGGTTACGTTAACATGTCAAACTTGTCGTAAATTTAACGGCGCACTCAAGAAATGAAAAGTAACATACATGTATAAATATATATATAGTTGAATAATAGGAAAGGTAGAAAGACTCAGTCATGAAGATTGAGTTGACAGAACATTTAGAGACCGACCAAATCTGACTTGCGTATCGTTACCAGGCCAGTACAATTAAAGTACCATCGGCATAACTCTGGTCTCGTCTTGTGGAACATGGTGGCTGGGTATTAGAATTCCCATTAGAAGGGCTGATTGGAAAGCTTCCTCTTTAAGAATGTCACATAGGGAGCATCGGCTACAGATGCATGCTGGTAGTTTGTTCCTGAGTGGAACTGTACGTGGAACTAATCCCCATTGAAAATTACCGTCCCGCACGTCACTGCCATTCCTAACGCTATACGTTAATTACAGCAACTACAGACTATTACAAGTTGTCCTTTTTTCAAGAACAATCTATCACTGGAACCATCTCCCATGTATCTCCCTAACATAGAGAAATTCAATATGTGACTGTTTGCTGTATTGATCATGCCAGCCCATATGCCCAGCTGCTTGTTAACTCTGAACCAAACTTATTGTTCATTACTTTCTTATTATATTTATGCTTTTAGCTACTCATATGTTTAACTTCTTTGCGATTTGACAAACAACCTGTCTATATCCCCGCGAGGGGTTTGACATTAGAGTAAGATAGATAAACAGTTGTGTACACGAAGCAATCTGTGGATGTAGTTCTATTGCTGGAACATGTTGGCCGTCACTGCTCTTTTCCTGGAAGTGTTTGGTCTCATACACATTGCTGATGGAATATCGGTCAGACCATTTATGGTCTTGTAAAGCTTTGTTAAATCTAGACCTTATGTCTAAACTTTAAAGTCATAGCCAATATGTTGTAGCATATCATGCAATCACGTTGTTGGTGTTTCAATCAATATAAAAAAAATTATTATGTGGGTCGCTTTGCACCATTTCTATCGAACCATACAGAGTGTTGTACATAGGATACGATAAGATCGTGAACTAATTCACTGCTCTTCTCCAAAATACGCCCGGGACGAAATGTATATCCATTGCATCTCCAAAGTCATATTTCATGTATATATGTAGCATTTCTTTGTCTTTGGTAACCCGAAAGTGAACGAAGGTAACCTTGGTTACTGTTCTATGTAATCACTTATTAGAAGTTATTACATAATTTACTTAATTAGGACAGTAATGATATTTTAAGTAACCAGATAGTCGTTCTTTGTCTTTAAAAACCAGATAACCGCGACCACGGCTATATATAATCAGTGATAGAATATTTTTATGTGCATGGTTTCTGTTGTCCAGTGGTAGAGCGTCGGATTTGGAATCGAACGGTGCCGGATTCGATACTCGATCAGGCCACGTTCAGACAAAATAGTATGATATAGGCAGTTATCCCAGTTACCAATAGTCTGAGTATATATAACGTGTTACAAATACAAATGTACATTTTTGTTTGGGTCGTATATTGGAAAATAACTCCATGGCCAGAACCAACCCTGTGGTTCAGGTCGTGGTAGCTCAGTGGTCGCGCGTTTGCTTCAGATGTGAGAGGACCGGAGTTCGCGCCCAGCTTTAGACGTTACGATGAGTGTAGGACCACCCGGACATATTCTACTACAAGTCCGTACATCCGAGTATCCGGGACTGTACGATGTCCGTATATCCGAGTATACGGGACTGTACGATAGTATATCCGAGTATACGGGACTGTACGATGCCCGTACATCCGAGTATCCGGGACTGTACTATGTCCGTATATCCGAGTATATGGGACTGTACGATGGCCGTATATCCGAGTATACGGGACTGTACGATAGTATATCCGAGTATACGGGAGTGTACGATGTCCGTATATCCGAGTATACGGGACTGTACGATGTCCGTATATCCGAGTATATGGGACTGTACTATGTCCGTATATCCGAGTATATAGGACTGTACGATGGCCGTATATCCGAGTATACGGGACTGTACGATGCCCGTACATCCGAGTATCCGGGACTGTACTATGTCCGTATATCCGAGTATATGGGACTGTACGATGGCCGTATATCCGAGTATACGGGACTGTACGATAGTATATCCGAGTATACGGGAGTGTACGATGTCCGTATATCCGAGTATACGGGACTGTACGATGTCCGTATATCCGAGTATATGGGACTGTACTATGTCCGTATATCCGAGTATATGGGACTGTACGATGGCCGTATATCCGAGTATACGGGACTGTACGATGCCCGTATATCCGAGTATACGGGACTGTACTATGTCCGTATATCCGAGTATATGGGACTGTACGATGGCCGTATATCCGAGTATACGGGACTGTACGATAGTATATCCGAGTATACGGGAGTGTACCATGTCCGTATATCAGAGTATATGGGACTGTACGATAGTATATCCGAGTATACGGGAGTGTACGATGTCCGTATATCCGAGTATACGGGACTGTACGATGTCCGTATATCCGAGTATACGGGACTGTACGATGTCCGTATATCCGAGTATATG
>JABXNX010000148.1:0-44951 GCA_014843695.1 Archivesica marissinica
TATTCCCATGTTGTAGATGTACACACTCAGTTATTCCCATGTTGTAGATGTACACACTCAGTTATTCCCATGTTGTAGATGTACACACTCAGTTATTCCCATGTTGTAGTTGTACACACTCAGTTATTCCCATGTTGTAGATGTACACACTCAGTTATTCCCATGTTGTAGTTGTACACACTCAGTTATTCCCATGTTGTAGATGTACACACTCAGTTATTCCCATGTTGTAGATGTACACACTCAGTTATTCCCATGTTGCAGATGTACACACTAAGTTATTCCCATGTTGTAGTTGTACACACTCAGTTATTCCCATGTTGTAGATGTACACACTCAGTTATTCCCATGTTGTAGATGTACACACTCAGTTATTCCCATGTTGTAGATGTACACACTCAGTTATTCCCATGTTGTAGTTGTACACACTCAGTTCTTCCCATGTTGTAGATGTACACACTCAGTTATTCCCATGTTGTAGATGTACACATTCCCATGTTGTAGTTGTACACATTCCCATGTTGTAGATGTACACACTCAGTTATTCCCATGTTGTAGTTGTACACATTCCCATGTTGTAGATGTACACATTCCCATGTTGTAGTTGTACACATTCCCATGTTGTAGTTGTACACATTCCCATGTTGTAGATGTACACATTCCCATGTTGTAGATGTACACATTCCCATGTTGTAGTTGTACACATTCCCATGTTGTAGATGTACACATTCCCATGTTGTAGTTGTACACATTCCCATGTTGTAGATGTACACATTCCCATGTTGTAAATGTACACATTCCCATGTTGTAGTTGTACACATTCCCATGTTGTAGATGTACACATTCCCATGTTGTAGATGTACACATTCCCATGTTGTAGATGTACACATTCCCATGTTGTAGTTGTACACATTCCCATGTTGTAGATGTACACATTCCCATGTTGTAGTTGTACACATTCCCATGTTGTAGTTGTACACATTCCCATGTTGTAGATGTACACATTCCCATGTTGTAGATGTACACATTCCCATGTTGTAGATGTACACATTCCCATGTTGTAGATGTACACATTCCCATGTTGTAGATGTACACATTCCCATGTTGTAGATGTACACATTCCCATGTTGTAGATGTACACATTCCCATGTTGTAGTTGTACACATTCCCATGTTGTAGATGTACACATTCCCATGTTGTAGTTGTACACATTCCCATGTTGTAGATGTACACATTCCCATGTTGTAGTTGTACACATTCCCATGTTGTAGATGTACACACTCAGTTATTCCACTGTTGTAGTTGTACACACCACTGTTGTAGATATACACATTTTCCATTTCCCCTCCAGAATTATTAATGTGAAGTCGACTTCGCCATCCAGGATGAAGTAGTGGAAGGAATCACAAGCGACATATTCACCCCCAAAATTACTCCACGAGATAAGAAAAAACGCTTGTAGTGCAGCAAAACAAAATAAACGCACAATTCCCCCCCAACATATTTCCTACACCATTGATAGGCTGTCCGATTAGCGCGCTCGCTTCTCACCAATGCAAGTTCGATCCTCGGACCGGGAAGTATGTGAGATGGTACGGTGATCGCAAGATCGGACAGGTGGGTTTTCTCCGGGTACTCCGGTTTCCTCACAAACAAATGACCATGTATACGCTTTCATCCACGCCAACGAGAGTGTTCAATATCAATTGTTAGAACTTGCTTCTCAATCGCTAATAAATAAATAAAGTTTAAACTTTAAAAATTTTTTTTTTTTACACCATCGATACAACCCAACTAAAATGAAGGCTAAAACAGTGTAAACCAAATACAACACATTGAATTTTAAGACAACACTATGTGAGTAAATAAATATAGTCAGACCTCATTCTTTCTACCCATTCATTACCTAAGAGGCCACACCACGATTTCTTTGCATCAAAATTGAGTGAATAAATATGGTACAATATCTAGCATAAAAAACTGTGACAAACCTCTTCCGCAATCACTTCTTTCTTCTCACGATATTTTGACAGAACATTGTCGAGAGTCCCCTTGGAGAAATAGTCCATCAAAATGCAGATGTAGACAGACGAATCCTGAAAGTATGTAAGAATTACAACTACACGTGTTATCACTGAGCATATATACAACTACATGTGTTATCATTGAGCATATATACAACTACATGTATTATCACTGAGCATATATACAACTACATGTATTGTCACTGAGCATATATACACAGGTGACAAACTATATTAACAAATGAGCATATATACATCGAGCTTGTACAAACCTGTTTCTCCCAGAGAACAAAGAACTCCCTATATCCCGATACATAGACATGCTGCAAGTCACGGAGAACCGATGCCTGAAAGTGAACAACATTCGTTGGTTAACATGCCTACACAGACTGTTGGTTACCATGCCTACGCAGACCGTTGGTTACCATGCGTACACAGACTGTTGGTTACCATGCCTACACAGACTGTTGGTTACCATGCCTACGCAGACTGTTGGTTACCATACCTATGCAGACCATTGGTTACCATGCCTACACAGACCGTTGGTTACCATGCCTATGCAGACCGTTGGTTACCATGCATACACAGACTGTTGGTTACCATGCCAACACATACTGTTGGTTATCATGCCTACACAGACTGTTGGTTACCATGCATACACAGACTGTTGGTTACCATGCCTACACATACTGTTGGTTATCATGCCTACACAGACTGTTGGTTACCATGCCCACACATACTATTAGTTACCATGCCTACACAGACTGTTGGTTACCATGCTTACACACACTGTTGGTTACCATGCCTACACACACTGTTGGTTACCATGCTTACACAGACTGCTGGTTACCATGCCTACACATACTGTTGGTTACCATGCCTACACAGACTGTTGGTTACCATGCTTAAACAGACTGTTGGTTACCATGCTTACACAGATGGTTAGTTACCATGCTTACACAGACTGTTGGTTACCATGCTTACACAGACTGTTGGTTACCATGCCTACACAGACTGTTGGTTACCATGCCTACACAGACTGTTGGTTACCATGCTTAAACAGACTGTTGGTTACATGCCTACACATACTGTTTGGTTACCATGCATACACATACTGTTGGTTACCATGCCTACACATACTGTTGGTTACCATGCCTACACAGACTGTTGGTTACCATGCTTACACAGACTGTTGGTTACCATGCTTACACAGACTGTTGGTTACCATGCTTATACAGACTGTTGGTTACCATGCTTACACAGACTGTTGGTTACCATGCCTACACATACTGTTGGTTACCATGCCTACACAGACTGTTGGTTACCATGCTTACACAGACTGTTGGTTACCATACTATACAGACTGTTGGTTACCATGCTTACACAGACTGTTGGTTACCATGCCTACACACACTGTTGGTTACCATGCCTACACACACTGTTGGTTACCATGCTTAAACAGACTGCTGGTTACCATGCCTACACAGACTGTTGGTTACCATGCCTACACAGAATGTTGGTTACCATGCCTACACAGACTGTTGGTTACCATGCTTACACAGATGGTTAGTTACCATGCCTATACAGACTGTTGGTTACCATGCCTACGCCGACCATTGGTTACCATGCATACACAGACTGTTTGCTACCATGCATACACAGAATGTTGGTTACCATGCTTACACAGACTGTTGGTTACCATGCCTACACATACTGTTGGTTATCATGCCTACACAGAATGTTGGTTACCATGCCTACACAGATTGTTGGTTCCCATGCCTACACATACTATTAGTTACCATGCCTACACAGACTGTTGGTTACCATGCTTACACAGACTGTTGGTTACCATGCTTACACAGATGGTTAGTTACCATGCTTACACAGACTGTTGGTTACCATGCTTACACAGACTGTTGGTTACCATGCTTACACAGATGGTTAGTTACCATGCATACACAGACTGTTGGTTACCATGCTTACACAGACTGTTGGTTACCATGCCTACACAGACTGTTGGTTACCATGCCTACACAGACTGTTGGTTACCATGCTTAAACAGACTGTTGGTTACATGCCTACACATACTGTTTGGTTACCATACATACACAAACTGATGGTTACTATGCTTACACATAATGTTGGTTACCATGCTTACACAGACTGATGGTTACCATGTCTACACATACTGTTGGTTACCATGCTTAAATAGATAGTTGGTTACCATGCCTACACATACTGTTGGTTACCATGCCTACACATACTGTTGGTTACCATGCCTACACATACTGTTGGTTACCATGCTTAACAGACTGTTGGTTACCATACTTACACAGACTGTTGGTTACCATGCTTATACAGACTGTTGGTTACCATGCTTACACAGACTGTTGGTTACCATGCCTACACATACTGTTGGTTACCATGCCTACACAGATTGTTGGTTACCATGCTTACACAGACTGTTGGTTACCATACTTATACAGACTGTTGGTTACCATGCTTACACAGACTGTTGGTTACCATGCCTACACACACTGTTGGTTACCATGCCTACACACACTGTTGGTTACCATGCTTACACAGACTGCTGGTTACCATGCCTACACAGACTGTTGGTTACCATGCCTACACAGAATGTTGGTTACCATGCCTACACAGACTGTTGGTTACCATGCTTACACAGATGGTTAGTTACCATGCCTATACAGACTGTTGGTTACCATGCCTATGCCGACCATTGGTTACCATGCATACACAGACTGTTTGTTACCATGCATACACAGAATGTTGGTTACCATGCTTACACAGACTGTTGGTTACCATGCCTACACATACTGTTGGTTATCATGCCTACACAGAATGTTGGTTACCATGCCTACACAGATTGTTGGTTACCATGCCTACACATACTATTAGTTACCATGCCTACACAGACTGTTGGTTACCATGCTTACACACACTGTTGGTTACCATGCCCACACACACTGTTGGTTACCATGCCTACACACACTGTTGGTTACCATGCTTACTCAGACTGCTGGTTACCATGCCTACACAGACTGTTGGTTACCATGCCTATACAGACTGTTGGTTACCATGCTTAAACAGACTGTTGGTTACCATGCTTACACAGATGGTTAGTTACCATGCGTACACAGACTGTTGGTTACCATGCCTACACAGACTGTTGGTTACCATGCCTACACAGACTGTTGGTTACCATGCCTACACATACTGTTGGTTACCATGCTTAAACAGACTGTTGGTTACATGCCTACACATACTGTTTGGTTACCATGCATACACAAACTGATGGTTACTATGCTTACACATAATGTTGGTTACCATGCTTACACATACTGATGGTTACCATGTATACACAGACTGTTGGTTACCATGCTTAAATAGATAGTTGGTTACCATGCCTACACATAATGTTGGTTACCATGCCTACACATACTGTTGGTTACCATGCTTACACAGACTGTTGGTTACCATGCTTAAACAGACTGTTGGTTACCATACTAATACAGACTGTTGGTTACCATGCTTACACAGACTGTTGGTTACCATGCCTACACATACTGTTGGTTACCATGCCTACACAGATTGTTGGTTACCATACTTATACAGACTGTTGGTTACCATGCTTACACAGACTGTTGATTACCATGCCTACACACACTGTTGGTTACCATGCCTACACACACTGTTGGTTACCATGCTTACACAGACTGCTGGTTACCATGCCTACACAGACTGTTGGTTACCATGCTTAAACAGACTGTTGGTTACCATGCCTACACATACTGTTGGTTACCATGCCTACACAGACTGTTGGTTACCATTCTTAAACAGACTGTTGGTTAACATGCTTACACATATGGTTAGTTACCATGCTTACACAGACTGTTGGTTACCATGCCTACACATACTGTTGGTTACCATGCCTACACAGACTGTTGGTTACCATGCCTACACAAACTGTTGGTTACCATGCTTAAGCAGACTGTTGGTTACATGCCTACACAGACTGTTGGTTACCATGCCTACACATACTGTTGGTTACCATGCTTAAACAGACTGTTGGTTACATGCCTACACATACTGTTTGGTTACCATGCATACACAAACTGATGGTTACTATGCTTACACATAATGTTGGTTACCATGCTTACACATACTGATGGTTACCATGTATACACAGACTGTTGGTTACCATGCTTAAATAGATAGTTGGTTACCATGCCTACACATAATGTTGGTTACCATGCCTACACATACTGTTGGTTACCATGCTTACACAGACTGTTGGTTACCATGCTTAAACAGACTGTTGGTTACCATACTAATACAGACTGTTGGTTACCATGCTTACACACACTGTTGGTTACCATGCCTACACATACTGTTGGTTACCATGCCTACACAGATTGTTGGTTACCATACTTATACAGACTGTTGGTTACCATGCTTACACAGACTGTTGATTACCATGCCTACACACACTGTTGGTTACCATGCCTACACACACTGTTGGTTACCATGCTTACACAGACTGCTGGTTACCATGCCTACACAGACTGTTGGTTACCATGCTTAAACAGACTGTTGGTTACCATGCCTACACATACTGTTGGTTACCATGCCTACACAGACTGTTGGTTACCATTCTTAAACAGACTGTTGGTTAACATGCTTACACATATGGTTAGTTACCATGCTTACACAGACTGTTGGTTACCATGCCTACACATACTGTTGGTTACCATGCCTACACAGACTGTTGGTTACCATGCCTACACAAACTGTTGGTTACCATGCTTAAGCAGACTGTTGGTTACATGCCTACACATACTGTTTGGTTACCATGCATACACACACTGATGGTTACTATGCTTACACATACTGTTGGTTACCATGCTTACACAGACTGTTGGTTACCATGCTTACACAGACTGATGGTTACCATGTCTACACAGACTGTTGGTTACCATGCTTAAATATATAGTTGGTTACCATGCCTACACATACTGCTGGTTACCATGCCTACACATACTGTTGGTTACCATGCTTACACAGACTGTTGGTTACCATGCTTATACAGACTGTTGGTTACCATGCTTACACATACTGTTTGTTACCATGCCTACACACACTGTTGGTTACCATGCCTACACACACTGTTGGTTACCATGCTTACACACAGACTGTTGGTTACCATGCCTACACACACTGTTGGTTACCATGCCTACACACACTGTTGGTTACCATGCTTACACAGACTGCTGGTTACCATGCCTACACAGACTGTTGGTTACCATGCCTACACATACCGTTGGTTACCATGCATACACAGACTGTTGGTTACCATGCATACACAGACTGTTGGTTACCATGCTTACACATACTGTTGGTTACCATGCCTACACATACTGTTGGTTACCATTGTGCATCTGGGATATACAAAGTGTTCCATCACATACACATGATTTTCTGATAACATCGTTCATAGGTAAATAACCTTAATTTTGGACACTATGTGTTTATACTTACTGTGACATCAAAGAGCTGCTGTTAATTTAAAAACTCGAACTAATCCGCTTTACCGGTGTTTTATTATTGAATTATGAACTTATACTGGCAATAAACCGACTTTATTTTTATTGAAAATTGTGTTTTTTCTACGAAATAAACATTGGACATGCAATTAGTGAATGTGTAAACTTAACTCGTTTTTAATGAAAAATGGTCCACTGATTTTGTGCATCGCCATGTTAAGAATACGTTCTCTGCTATACTACGTACCGCGGAGAACTTCAATTATTTCTTGTTGCTGTTTTTTCTCGAATTTACATAATATAAACTATTTCTATCAAAATATCTGCTGTATCTTGTGTTGTGCATTTCCTTGGCATGTGAAAATCCGTGAATGGTCTCTGCAGCTGTTGTGTTATACTGCGCTTCTTGAACGACCCACGATCTTAATGTTTCCAGTAACTCATAATAAAGTGTTGTGCACTTCGAAGGTTTCATTAGGATGTGTTCTACATGTCCTTGTGTGTGTGCGTTTCACCATGCCATGATGTTCGGCACGAGCAGCTCTGGGCTATTTCGTTTCTCCTTCTGGATGTATTGTAGTACGATGATAAAATGTGCCACATTTATTGGCACTTCACAACACCGATAGCAGATTTTATTGTCTTTCAATATTTACTTGCGTTTGTCAATTGATGCATGCACTCACTGATTTCTGTGTGTGCACATGTACTGTGTCAGTGTTATACATGTAGTTGTCTGACGGCAGAACAATTACGAAGCTATGGTCGTTATATCGAGCACTTGGGTCCCGCACAAGGTTTGTAAATTCATTGAATGGCGCCCAATTTACAGGCCTATTCGTCGAGAAGAAGTCATTCTTGCCCGTCTCAGGATTGGTCATTCTCGAATATCACATTCATGGCTGTTGTCACGAGATGATGCACCAGAATGTATCCCATGCAATACTCTATACACGGTGGAGCATACCTTAATACACTGTGTTGACCTTCAACCAATCCGGTTGCAGTACTACAATGTGGACAACATTAAAAAACTCTTCGACTCTATCAGAGTAGAGTCCATCATATCATTTATCAAGGCAATAGGAATTTATAATAAGCGGTGATATCAATTGTTAATCATGCCTTTGTAGTAATCATTCATTCATATATTACCTGTAATTAATCTTACGTCTTTATAACTTCTTAGTATTAATTTTTACGTAATGCATATACTTATATAGAATTTTTATTTCATACACTCGACAATAAACATAACTTTAATGCGCGCTACATGACCTTAGATGTCGATGCGCCGTAAAACACCATTCATTCATTCAGTTTGTTGAAGTATACAGAAAGAGGAGTTGCCAGCTCCTCGACACCGGCCGCGATGAGCTTAGGACTAACCATGTCCGGCCCACAGGCTTTGGAAGGATCGATAAGAGAAATGGCATCCTTAATACATCCATCGATGGCTATCCTGGAGATGAAGGAACAAGATTTGGCGACAGTCCGTCAACAGTTGCTGGATACACAGGTCACTGTCAAGGTCAAACCGGAAGAGGCAGCGGAGAGGGAGAGAGAGCTTCATGAAGAGATAAAAGGACTGAACAACTTCATCAACGAGGTTACTGTCATTAATTGTGCCCCTCCCCTATTATTTTTAGAATACTGGAATATTTTACATTATTGATACTTGCTGACTGTTTACATGGACTTGCTTTTAGTTTCAGCTAAGACAGGGTGAAAGGTCACTGTTATTGAAACAGTAAAATGGTTCCCCGTAATACGCGGAAAGCAGGCTTCACTCTGTCTCCAATTGATAAAAATGTTGAACCAATTTGAAAAACCTGGAGCCAAACTAAGAGCCATATAATTCACAGATAAATATTTGAAGCCAAAAAAAAAAAGAAGAAAAAGTGGAGCCAAATATTTGAAGCCAATTCACAAAATTTAGTGCCAGTATTTGGCGCCATTGGCGTCAGACAGCGGGAACCTTGTGAAAGCCTTGTATTCTTCTATTCTTAAAACAAGGTCAATTTCATTCGCGTGTTTCTATTCTTAAAACAAGGTCAATTTCATTCATGTGTTTCTATTCTTAAAACAAGGTCAATTTTCATTCATGTGTTTCTATTCTTAAAACAAGGTCAATTTCATTCTGTGTTTCTATTATTAAAACAAGGTCAATTTCATTCGCATATATCTATTCTTAAAACAAGGTCAATTTTCATTCATGTGTTTCTATTCTTAAAACAAGGTCAATTTCATCCATGTGTTTCTATTCTTAAAACAAGGTCAATTTCATCCATGTGTTTCTATTCTTAAAACAAGGTCAATTTCATTCATGTGTTTCTATTCTTAAAACAAGGTCAATTTCATTCTATTCTTAAAACAAGGTCAATTTCATTCATGTGTTTTCTATTCTTAAAACAAGGTCAATTTCATTCTATTCTTAAAACAAGGTCAATTTCATTCATGTGTTTCTATTCTTAAAACAAGGTCAATTTCATTCTATTTTTAAAACAAGGTCAATTTCATTCTATTCGTAAAACAAGGTCAATTTCATTCAAGTCTTGTTTTAGTAGTTGATGTGTGCATGTGGAAAACATTGTTTTCATTGTATTATAATTTTTGCAGCTAGAAGAGAGGCATCAGAGTCTGGATAAAGATAAGGATGTGTGGAAAGTAAAATACTGGGTAAGTCTTGTGGAAAGTAAGGGTAAGTCTTGTGGAAAGTAAAATACTGGGTAAGTCTTGTGGAAAGTACGGGTAAGTCTTGTGGAAAGTAAAATACTGGGTAAGTCGTGTGGAAAGTAAGGGTAAGTTTTGTGGAAAGTAAAATACTGGGTATGTCTAGTGGAAAGTAAGGATAAGTCTTGCGGAAAGTAAGGGTAAGTCTTGTGGAAAGTAAAATACTGGGTAAGTCTTGTGGAAAGTAAAATACTGGGTACGTCTTGTGGAAAGTAAAATACTGGGTAAGTCTTGTGGAAAGTAAGGATAAGTCTTGTGGAAAGTAAAATACTGGGTACGTCTTGTGGAAAGTAAGGATAAGTCTTGTGGAAAGTAAAATACTGGGTAAGTCTTGTGGAAAGTAAGGATAAGTCTTGTGGAAAGTAAAATACTGGGTACGTCTTGTGGAAAGTAAAATACTGGGTATGTCTTGTGGAAAGTAAGGGTAAGTCTTGTGGAAAGTAAAATACTGGGTAAGTCTTGTGGAAAGTAAAATACTGGGTAAGTCTTGTGGAAAGTAAAATACTGGGTACGTCTTGTGGAAAGTAAAATACTGGATAAGTCTTGTGGAAAGTAAGGGTAAGTCTTGTGGAAAGTAAGGGTAAGTCTTGTGGAAAGTAAAATACTGGGTAAGTCTTGTGGAAAGTAAAATACTGGGTAAGTCTTGTGGAAAGTATTGTGGAAAGTAAAATACTGGGTAAGTCTTGTGGAAAGTAAAATACTGGGTAAGTCTTGTGAAAAGTAAAATACTGGGTAAGTCTTGTGGAAAGTAAAATACTGGGTAAGTCTTGTGGAAAGTACAATACTGGGTAAGTCTTGTGGAAAGTAAAATACTGGGTATGTCTTGTGGAAAGTAAAATAAATGAGGGAAAGAGTTAATTTTGAACATTGGTTTGGCTACTACATTGTCGATGCATGTTGTATTGGTAATGGCGTCAAGAGGTGCTTCTATGAGAAAGGTTATTATGAACATTGGTTGGCTACTACATTGTCAATGTATGTCGTATTGGTAATGGCGTCAAGAGGTGCTTCTATGAAGGAAAGAGTAATTATGAACATTGTTTGGCTACTACATTGTCAATGTATGTCATATTGGTAATGGCGTCAAGAGGTGCTTCCATGAGGGAAAGGGTTAATGTATGTCATATTGGTAATGACGTCAAGAGGTGCTTCTATGAGGGAAAGGGTAATGTATGTGGTATTGGTAATGGCGTCAAGAGGTGCATCCATGAGGGAAAGGGTAATGTATGTCGTATTGTTATGAGTCAAGAGGTGCTTCTAGAGGGAAAGGGTTAATGTATGTTGTTTGTATGGCGTTCAAGAGGTGCTTCCATAAGGGAAAGGGTTAATTATGTCGTATTGGTAATGGCGTCAAGAGGTGCTTCCATGAGGGAAAGGGTTAATGTATGTCGTATTGGTAATGGCGTCAAGAGGTGCTTTCATGAGGGAAAGGGTTAATGTATTGGTAATGAGGTCAAGAGGTGCTTCCATGAGGGAAAGGGTTAATGTATGTCGTATTGGTAATGAGGTCAAGAGGTGCTTCTATGAGGGAAAGGGTTAATGTATGTCATATTGGTAATGGCGTTCAAGAGGTGCTTCCATAAGGGAAAGGGTTAATGTATGTCGTATTGGTAATGACGTCAAGAGGTGCTTCCATGAGGGAAAGGGTTAATGTATGTCGTATTGGTAATGAGGTCAAGAGGTGCTTCCATGAGGGAAAGGGTTAATGTATGTCGTATTGGTAATGAGGTGCTTCCATGAGGGAAAGGGTTAATGTATGTGGTATTGGTAATGGCGTCAAGAGGTGCTTCCATGAGGGAAAGGGTTAATGTATGTCGTATTGGTAATGGCGTCAAGAGGTGCTTCCATGAGGGAAAGGGTTAATGTATGTCGTATTGGTAATGACGTCAAGAGGTGCTTCTATGAGGGAAAGGGTTAATGTATGTCGTATTGGTAATGGCGTCAAGAGGTGCTTCTAGGAGGGAAAGGGTTAATGTATGTCGTATTGGTAATGGCGTCAAGAGGTGCATCCATGAGGGAAAGGGTTAATGTATGTCGTATTGGTAATGAGGTCAAGAGGTGCTTCTATGAGGGAAAGGGTTAATGTATGTTGTATTGGTAATGGCGTTCAAGAGGTGCTTCCATAAGGGAAAGGGTTAATGTATGTCGTATTGGTAATGGTGTCAAGAGGTGCTTCCATGAGGGAAAGGGTTAATGTATGTCGTATTGGTAATGGCGTCAAGAGGTGCTTTCATGAGGGAAAGGGTTAATGTATGTCGTATTGGTAATGAGGTCAAGAGGTGCTTCCATGAGGGAAAGGGTTAATGTATGTCGTATTGGTAATGAGGTCAAGAGGTGCTTCTATGAGGGAAAGGGTTAATGTATGTCATATTGGTAATGGCGTTCAAGAGGTGCTTCCATAAGGGAAAGGGTTAATGTATGTCGTATTGGTAATGAGGTCAAGAGGTGCTTCCATGAGGGAAAGGGTTAATGTATGTCGTATTGGTAATGAGGTCAAGAGGTGCTTCCATGAGGGAAAGGGTTAATGTATGTCGTATTGGTAATGAGGTGCTTCCATGAGGGAAAGGGTTAATGTATGTGGTATTGGTAATGAGGTCAAGAGGTGCTTCTAGGAGGGAAAGGGTTAATGTATGTCGTATTGGTAATGGCGTCAAGAGGTGCTTCCATGAGGGAAAGGGTTAATGTATGTCGTATTGGTAATGAGGTCAAGAGGTGCTTCTAGGAGGGAAAGGGTTAATGTATGTCGTATTGGTAATGGCGTCAAGAGGTGCTTCTAGGAGGGAAAGGGTTAATGTATGTCGTATTGGTAATGGTGTCAAGAGGTGCTTCCATGAGGGAAAGGGTTAATGTATGTCGTATTGGTAATGGCGTCAAGAGGTGCTTCCATGAGGGAAAGGGTTAATGTATGTCGTATTGGTAATGAGGTCAAGAGGTGCTTCTAGGAGGGAAAGGGTTAATGTATGTCGTATTGGTAATGGCGTCAAGAGGTGCTTCTAGGAGGGAAAGGGTTAATGTATGTTGTATTGGTAATGGCGTCAAGAGGTGCTTCCATGAGGGAAAGGGTTAATGTATGTTGTATTGGTAATGGCGTCAAGAGGTGCTTCCATGAGGGAAAGGGTTAAAGTTTCTACTGATTTACGATTTTTCTTCAGGATTCATTGAAGAAGTTGGATGACGCGCATCAACTGATCAACGTGCATCTACACAATGCGACCAGATATAGAGAGGACTGTCGGGAAATGGAACAGGTACAGAAAGAAACCAATGACAAGCTCGAAGCTACGGAGTATCAGCTAACTGAGACAAAGGAGCTACTGGAGGCATCGAGAGAAGAATGTATACTGCAAGGGGAGATGAATGTGACAAATGTAAGCTTTTGTAGGAATACGTTATCGCTGTCATTTAATCTAACATGGCCTGGAGGTTATAAAAGTTTTCTCTAATCTCAAACTCGGTCTATGGTTTGTGATTGGTTCAGCTAGTAAATGTTAGACTCGACCAATCAAATCACTTGAGCTCGAGCTTGAGATCTGAGAAAAGTTTTATAACCTTAAGCCCTGGGCTTTGGCTTTACAGGCTTCTGTGGCTGAGTGGTTACGGTCATTGACTTCAACTCACCACTTACCCCTCACCGCTGTAGATTCGAATCCCACTTGTGGGCGTCAAATTGTTTCATGTGAGGAAGCTATTCAGCTGGCTTGCAGTAGGTTGGTGGTTCTACCCGGGTGCTCATTCATGCCTGATATATTGTTCAGAGGGGCTCACATTTTGCTGTCATGTTATCTTACATAGAATATTGGTTATCACATTATCTCACATAGAATATTGGTTATCATGTTATCTCACACAGAATATTGGTTATCATGTTATCTTACATAGAATATTGGTTATCATGTTATCTCACATAGAATATTGGTTATCATGTTATCTCACATAGAATATTGGTTATCATGTTATCTTACATAGAATATTGGTTATCATGTTATCTCACATAGAATATTGGTTATCATGTTATCTCACATAGAATATTGGTTATCATGTTATCTCACATAGAATATTGGTTATCATGTTATCTCACATAGAATATTGGTTATCATGTTATCTCACACAGAATATTGGTTATCATGTTATCTCACATAGAATATTGGTTATCATGTTATTTCACATAGAATATTGGTTATCATGTTATCTTACATAGAATATTGGTTATCATGTTATCTCACACAGAATATTGGTTATCATGTTATCTCACATAGAATATTGGTTATCATGTTATCTTACATAGAATATTGGTTATCATGTTATCTTACATAGAATATTGGTTATCATGTTATCTTACACAGAATATTGGTTATCATGTTATCTCACACCGAATATTGGTTATCATGTCATCTCACACAGAATATTGGTTATCATGTTATCTCACATAGAATATTGGTTATCATGTTATCTTACATAGAATATTGGTTATCATGTTATCTTACATAGAATATTGGTTATCATGTTATCTTACATAGAATATTGGTTATCATGTTATCTTACACAGAATATTGGTTATCATGTTATCTCACACCGAATATTGGTTATCATGTCATCTCACACAGAATATTGGTTATCATGTTATCTCACATAGAATATTGGTTATCATGTTATCTCACACAGAGTATTGGTTATCATGTTATCTCACATATAATATCAGTTATCATGTTATCTCACATATAATATCAGTTATCATGTTATCTCACATATAATATCAGTTATCATGTTATCTCACATATAATATTGATTATCATGTTATCTCACACAGAATATTGGTTATCATGTTATCTCACATATAATATCAGTTATCATGTTATCTCACACAGAGTATTGGTTATCATGTTATCTCACATATAATATCAGTTATCATGTTATCTCACATATAATATCAGTTATCATGTTATCTCACATATAATATCAGTTATCATGTTATCTCACATATAATATCAATTATCATGTTATCTCACATATAATATCGATTATCATGTTATTTCACATATAATATCAGTTATCATGTTATCTCACACAGAATATCGGCTATCATGTTATTTCACACAGAATATCAGTTATCATGTTATCTCACACAGAATATTGGTTATCATGTTATCTCACACAGAATATTGGTTATCATGTTATCTGACATAGAATATTGGTTATCATGTTATTTCACATAGAATATTGGTTATCATGTTATCTTACATAGAATATTGGTTATCATGTTATCTCACATATAATATTGGTTATCATGTTATCTTACATAGAATATTGGTTATCATGTTATCTCACACAGAATATTGGTTATCATGTTATCTCACATAGAATATTGGTTATCATGTTATTTCACATAGAATATTGGTTATCATGTTATCTTACATAGAATATTGGTTATCATGTTATCTCACATAGAATATTGGTTATCATGTTATCTTACATAGAATATTGGTTATCATGTTATCTTACACAGAATATTGGTTATCATGTTATCTCACACCGAATATTGGTTATCATGTTATCTCACACAGAATATTGGTTATCATGTTATCTCACACAGAATATTAGTTATCATGTTATCTCACATAGAATATTGGTTATCATGTTATCTCACACAGAATATTAGTTATCATGTTATCTCACACAGAATATTGGTTATCATGTTATCTCACACAGAATATTAGTTATCATGTTATCTCACATAGAATATTGGTTATCATGTTATCTCACACAGAATATTAGTTATCATGTTATCTCACATAGAATATTGGTTATCATGTTATCTCACACAGAATATTAGTTATCATGTTATCTCACACAGAATATTGGTTATCATGTTATCTCACACAGAATATTAGTTATCATGTTATCTCACATAGAATATTGGTTATCATGTTATCTCACACAGAATATCGGTTATCATGTTATTTCACACATACTATTGGTTATCATGTTATCTCACACAGAATATTGGTTATCATGTTATCTCACACAGAGTATTGGCTATCATGTTATCTCACATAGAATATTGGTTATCATGTTATCTTACATAGAATATTGGTTATCATGTTATCTTACATAGAATATTGGTTATCATGTTATCTTACACAGAATATTGGTTATCATGTTATCTCACACCGAATATTGGTTATCATGTCATCTCACACAGAATATTGGTTATCATGTTATCTCACATAGAATATTGGTTATCATGTTATCTCACACAGAGTATTGGTTATCATGTTATCTCACATATAATATCAGTTATCATGTTATCTCACATATAATATCAGTTATCATGTTATCTCACATATAATATCAGTTATCATGTTATCTCACATATAATATTGATTATCATGTTATCTCACACAGAATATTGGTTATCATGTTATCTCACATATAATATCAGTTATCATGTTATCTCACATATAATATCAGTTATCATGTTATCTCACATATAATATCAATTATCATGTTATCTCACATATAATATCGATTATCATGTTATTTCACATATAATATCAGTTATCATGTTATCTCACACAGAATATCGGCTATCATGTTATTTCACACAGAATATCAGTTATCATGTTATCTCACACAGAATATTGGTTATCATGTTATCTCACACAGAATATTGGTTATCATGTTATCTGACATAGAATATTGGTTATCATGTTATTTCACATAGAATATTGGTTATCATGTTATCTCACACAGAATATTGGTTATCATGTTATCTTACACAGAATATTGGTTATCATGTTATTTCACATAGAATATTGGTTATCATGTTATCTTACATAGAATATTGGTTATCATGTTATCTTACACAGAATATTGGTTATCATGTTATCTTACACAGAATATTGGTTATCATGTTATCTCACACCGAATATTGGTTATCATGTCATCTCACACAGAATATTGGTTATCATGTTATCTCACATAGAATATTGGTTATCATGTTATCTCACATAGAATATTGGTTATCATGTTATCTCACACAGAGTATTGGTTATCATGTTATCTCACACCGAATATTGGTTATCATGTTATCTCACACAGAATATTGGTTATCATGTTATCTCACACAGAGTATTGGTTATCATGTTATCTCACACAGAATATTGGTTATCATGTTATCTTACATAGAATATTGGTTATCATGTTATCTCACACAGAATATTGGTTATCATGTTATCTCACACAGAGTATTGGTTATCATGTTATCTCACACAGAATATTGGTTATCATGTTATCTCACATAGAATATTGGTTATCATGTTATCTCACATAGAATATTGGTTATCATGTTATCTCACACAGAGTATTGGTTATCATGTTATCTCACACCGAATATTGGTTATCATGTTATCTCACACAGAATATTGGTTATCATGTTATCTCACACAGAGTATTGGTTATCATGTTATCTCACACAGAATATTGGTTATCATGTTATCTCACATATAATATCAGTTATCATGTTATCTCACATATAATATCGATTATCATGTTATCTCACATATAATATCAGTTATCATGTTAGCTCACATATAATATCGATTATCATGTTATCTCACATATAATATCGGTTGTCATGTTATCTTGCATAGAATATTGGTTATCATGTTATCTCACATAGAATATTGGTTATCATGTTATCTCACATAGAATATTGGTTATCATGTTATCTCACACAGAGTATTGGTTATCATGTTATCTCACACCGAATATTGGTTATCATGTTATCTCACACAGAATATTGGTTATCATGTTATCTCACACAGAGTATTGGTTATCATGTTATCTCACACAGAATATTGGTTATCATGTTATCTTACATAGAATATTGGTTATCATGTTATCTCACACAGAATATTGGTTATCATGTTATCTCACACAGAGTATTGGTTATCATGTTATCTCACACAGAATATTGGTTATCATGTTATCTCACATAGAATATTGGTTATCATGTTATCTCACATAGAATATTGGTTATCATGTTATCTCACACAGAATATTGGTTATCATGTTATCTCACACCGAATATTGGTTATCATGTTATCTCACACAGAATATTGGTTATCATGTTATCTCACACAGAATATTGGTTATCATGTTATCTTACATAGAATATTGGTTATCATGTTATCTTACATAGAATATTGGTTATCATGTTATCTCACACAGAATATTGGTTATCATGTTATCTTACACAGAATATTGGTTATCATGTTATCTCACACAGAATATTGGTTATCATGTTATCTCACACAGAATATTGGTTATCATGTTATCTCACATAGAATATTGGTTATCATGTTATCTCACACAGAATATTGGTTATCATGTTATCTCACACCGAATATTGGTTATCATGTTATCTCACATAGAATATTGGTTATCATGTTATCTCACATAGAATATTGGTTATCATGTTATCTCACACAGAGTATTGGTTATCATGTTATCTCACACAGAATATTGGTTATCATGTTATCTCACACAGTATATTGGTTATCATGTTATCTCACATATAATATCAGTTATCATGTTATGTCACATATAATATCGGTTATCATGTTATCTCACACAGAATATTAGTTATCATGTTATCTCACACAGAATATTGGTTATCATGTTATCTCACACAGAATATCAGTTATCATGTTATGTCACATATAATATCGGTTATCATGTTATCTCACACAGAATATTAGTTATCATGTTAGCTCACATAGAATATTGGTTATCATGTTATCTCACACAGAATATTGGTTATCATGTTATCTCACACAGAGTATTGGTTATCATGTTATCTCACATAGAATATTGGTTATCATGTTATCTCACACAGAATATTGGTTATCATGTTATCTCACATAGAATATTGGTTATCATGTTATCTCACACAGAATATTGGTTATCATGTTATCTCACATAGAATATTGGTTATCATGTTATCTCACATAGAATATTGGTTATCATGTTATCTCACACAGAATATTGGTTATCATGTTATCTTACATAGAATATTGGTTATCATGTTATCTCACACAGAATATTGGTTATCATGTTATCTCACACAGAATATTGGTTATCATGTTATCTCACACAGAATATTGGTTATCATGTTATCTCACATAGAATATTGGTTATCATGTTATCTCACACAGAATATTGGTTATCATGTTATCTCACATAGAATATTGGTTATCATGTCATCTCACACAGAATATTGGTTATCATGTTATCTCACACAGAATATTGGTTATCATGTTATCTCACACAGAATATTGGTTATCATGTTATCTCACATAGAATATTGGTTATCATGTTATCTCACACAGACTATTGGTTATCATGTTATCTCACATAGAATATTGGTTATCATGTTATCTCACACAGAATATTGGTTATCATGTTATCTCACACAGAGTATTGGTTATCATGTTATCTCACATAGAATATTGGTTATCATGTTATCTCACATAGAATATTGGTTATCATGTTATCTCACACAGAGTATTGGTTATCATGTTATCTCACACAGAGTATTGGTTATCATGTTATCTCACACAGAGTATTGGTTATCATGTTATCTCACACAGTATATTGGTTATCATGTTATCTCACATATAATATCAGTTATCATGTTATGTCACATATAATATCGGTTATCATGTTATCTCACACAGAATATTAGTTATCATGTTATCTCACACAGAATATTGGTTATCATGTTATCTCACATAGAATATCATGTTATCTCACATAGAATATTGGTTATCATGTTATTTCACATAGACTATTGGTTATCATGTTATCTCACATAGAATATTGGTTATCATGTTATCTTACATAGAATATTGGTTATCATGTTATCTCACACAGAATATTGGTTATCATGTTATCTCACACAGGATATTGGTTATCATGTTAACTCACATAGAATATTGGTTATCATGTTATCTTACATAGAATATTGGTTATCATGTTATTTCACTCAGAACATCAGTTATCATGTTATCTCACATAGAATATTGGTTATCATGTTATCTTACATAGAATATTGGTTATCATGTTATTTCACTCAGAATATCGGTTATCATGTTATCTCACATAGAATATTGGTTATCATGTTATCTCACACAGAATATTGGTTATCATGTTATCTCACATAGAATAGTGGTCATGTTATCTCACACAGAATATTGGTTATCATGTTATCTCATACAGAATATTGGTTATCATGTTATCTCACACCGAATATTGGTTATCATGTTATCTCACTCAGAATATTGGCTATCATGTTATTTCACTCAGAATATTGGTTATCATGTTATCTCATACAGAATATTGGTTATCATGTTATCTCACACCGAATATTGGTTATCATGTTATCTCACTCAGAATATTGGCTATCATGTTATCTCACACAGAATATTGGTTATCATGTTATCTCACACAGAATATTGGTTATCATGTTATCTCACACAGAATATTGGTTATCATGTTATCTCACATAGAATATTGGTTATCATGTTATCTCACACAGAGTATTGGCTATCATGTTATCTCACACAGAATATTGGTTATCATGTTATCTCACACAGAATATTGGCTATCATGTTATCTCATGGGGAAACAAGATTCTTGTTGAATGCAATGTGCTGTATCACAAAAAAATATTCACTTTTTGCGTCGTCGCTGTGGATTCCATCAGGAATGAGGTCTCAAGAGCGGTTTAACTAATGTTGAAGAATCTTATATAAAGTATATTTGTATAGACTACACAAAAAATATTCACTCTAACAAAATACCTGTTACACCTGCTTCTTACAGATAACTAAACTGAAATCAGAGCTACTAGAAGTAAACGAACAGATAGAAAAATTGACAACACGGTTAGAAGAGAAACTAACCGCTCTAAATAAAGCAGAAGAAAACATCGGAGAACTGGAAAACGAAGTAGCTGAAATGAAGGTGAGGAAATGTAAAGGTTGTACAACAACAAATAAATTGCCTATTGAATACATAGTAAAAAGTTAAAGCATACAGTCTGTTCATTTATATTTCCATTTTTCATTTCTTCTGATACCACATCCACTGTGAAGAGGTATTCAAATCAGCCTGAAACACACCAAGAATATTTCAAATTTAATGATTGAAATAGCCAATGCTCACCTGTGAATAACGTCACTGTGTTTACACACTGTATTCCTCCGCCAAATAATACAGTATACCTCCGCCAAATAATACAGTATACCAACCTTCAGTTTGCAATGGCCTGAATTCTTATACCATATCTTTTCTACACATCAACTAGTCTGAAGTCTTCTCAAGTCACATAATTTCTCAAAAAACACAACTATACACTGCCTGTCATGAAAATGCGGTTTTACCAAAACAGAAAAATTAACTATATTAGTTATTGGGACTACAATCGAGTGGACCGCGGATGCACTTCTGCCTATTTACGTATATGCAACCTTAAGGTAGAGGCTAGTCATCTAGTAGAGGTTTAATTTAGAGGTACGTTTGATAGCTAAAGATTTCCAGCTGTTAATCAGGGGGGGGGAATATAATAGAGTTAAAGTTTAAACTTGATTTATTTTACAACGATTGCGAAACAAGCTTCAACAACTTAATTTAGTAACTTATATTAATCACTCTCATTGGCACGGATGAAAGCCTATATGTGGTCATTCGTGTGGGAGGAAACCGGAGTACCCGGAGAAAACCCACCTGTCCGATCTGGCGACCACTGTACCATCTGACATACTTCCCGATCCGAGGATCGAACCCGGGATGCATTGGAGAGAAGCTAATCACTGTGCCAATCGGACTATATAGGGTTGAGTATCACAAAAAGTGCGGAAATGTAAAGGTAGAGGCTGTGCGCCTCGTGGTGGTTTGATTCAGAGATACGTTTGATAGCTAAAGAGTTCCAGTTGTTAACCAGGTTGAATATAGAGTTAGTATCACAAAACGTTTATAATCAGAGTCAAAATGAAACACGCCATTAATGTCTTGTCTAAAATGTCTTCCTTGGTTAAAGATATGTGTCTGTATTAAATCATATACTTGTCTGTATTAAATCATATACTTGTCTGTATTAAATCATATACTTGTCTGTATTAAATCATATACTTGTCTGTATTAAATCATATACTTGTCTGTATTAAATCATATACTTGTCTGTATTAAATCATATACTTGTCTGTATTAAAGCATGTACTTGTCTGTATTAAATCATATACTTGTCTGTATTAAGTCATATATGTGTCTGTATTAAGTCATATACTTGTCTGTATTAAAGCATGTACGTGTCTGTATTAAATCATATACTTGTCTGTATTAAATCATATACTTGTCTGTATTAAGTCATATATGTGTCTGTATTAAATCATATACTTGTCTGTATTAAAGCATGTACTTGTCTGTATTAAATCATATACTTGTCTGTATTAAATCATATACTTGTCTGTATTAAATCATATACTTGTCTGTATTAAATCATATACTTGTCTGTATTAAAACATATACTTGTCTGTATTAAATCATATACTTGTCTGTATTAAATCATATACTTGTCTGTATTAAAGCATATACTTGTCTGTATTAAATCATATACTTGTCTGTATTAAATCATATACTTGTCTGTATTAAAGCATATACTTGTCTGTATTAAATCATATACTTGTCTGTATTAAATCATATACTTGTCTGTATTGTCTGTATTAAATCATATACTTGTCTGTATTAAATCTTATACGTGTGTGTATTAAAGCATATACTTGTCTGTATTAAATCATATACTTGTCTGTATTAAATCATATACTTGTCTGTATTAAAGCATATACTTGTCTGTATTAAAGCATATACTTGTCTGTATTAAATCATATACTTGTCTGTATTAAAGCATATACTTGTCTGTATTAAAGCATATACTTGTCTGTATTAAATCATATACTTGTCTGTATTAAAGCATATACTTGTCTGTATTAAATCATATACTTGTCTGTATTAAAGCATATACTTGTCTGTATTAAAGCATATACTTGTCTGTATTAAATCATATACTTGTCTGTATTAAAGCATATACTTGTCTGTATTAAAGCATATACTTGTCTGTATTAAATCATATACTTGTCTGTATTAAAGCATATACTTGTCTGTATTAAAGCATATACTTGTCTGTATTAAATCATATACTTGTCTGTATTAAAGCATATACTTGTCTGTATTAAAGCATATACTTGTCTGTATTAAATCATACTTGTCTGTATTAAAGCATATACTTGTCTGTATTAAATCATATACTTGTCTGTATTAAAGCATGTACTTGTCTGTATTAAAGCATGTACTTGTCTGTATTAAATCATATACTTGTCTGTATTAAAGCATATACTTGTCTGTATTAAAGCATATACTTGTCTGTATTAAATCATATACTTGTCTGTATTAAAGCATATACTTGTCTGTATTAAAGCATATACTTGTCTGTATTAAATCATATACTTGTCTGTATTAAAGCATGTACTTGTCTGTATTAAAGCATATACTTGTCTGTATTAAAGCATGTAATTGTCTGTATTAAATCATATACTTGTCTGTATTAAAGCATGTACTTGTCTGTATTAAATCATATACTTGTCTGTATTAAATCAAATACTTGTCTGTATTAAAGCATATACTTGTCTGTATTAAAGCATATACTTGTCTGTATTAAAGCATATACTTGTCTGTATTAAATCATATACTTGTCTGTATTAAATCATATACTTGTCTGTATTAAATCATACACATGTCTGTATTAAATCATATACTTGTCTGTATTAAATCATACACTTGTCTGTATTAAATCATATACTTGTCTGTATTAAATCATATATGTGTCTGTATTAAATCATATATGTGTCTGTATTAAATCATATACTTGTCTGTATTAAATCATATACTTGTCTGTATTAAATCATACACTTGTCTGTATTAAATCATACACTTGTCTGTATTAAATCATATACTTGTCTGTATTAAATCATATACTTGTCTGTATTAAATCATATACGTGTCTGTATTAAATCATACACTTGTCTGTATTAAATCATATACTTGTCTGTATTAAATCATATACTTGTCTGTATTAAAGCATATACTTGTCTGTATTAAATCATATACTTGTCTGTATTAAATCATATACTTGTCTGTATTAAAGCATATACTTGTCTGTATTAAATCATATACTTGTCTGTATTAAATCATATACTTGTCTGTATTAAATCATATACGTGTCTGTATTAAATCATACACTTGTCTGTATTAAATCATATACTTGTCTGTATTAAATCATATACTTGTCTGTATTAAAGCATATACTTGTCTGTATTAAATCATATACTTGTCTGTATTAAATCATATACTTGTCTGTATTAAATCATATACTTGTCTGTATTGTCTGTATTAAATCATATACTTGTCTGTATTAAAGCATATACTTGTCTGTATTAAATCATATACTTGTCTGTATTAAATCATATACTTGTCTGTATTGTCTGTATTAAATCATATACTTGTCTGTATTAAATCATATACTTGTCTGTATCGACTGTATTAAATCATATACTTGTCTGTATTAAATCTTATACATGTGTGTATTAAAGCATATACTTGTCTGTATTAAAGCATATACTTGTCTGTATTAAATGAGATATACTTGTCTGTATTAAGGCATATACTTGTCTGTATTAAAGCATATACTTGTCTGTATTAAATGAGATATACTTGTCTGTATTAAAGCAAAGCATATACTTGTCTGTATTAAAGCATATACTTGTCTGTATTAAAGCATATACTTGTCTGTATTAAAGCATATACTTGTCTGTATTAAATCATATACTTGTCTGTATTAAATCATATACTTGTCTGTATTGTCTGTATTAAATCATATACTTGTCTGTATTAAATCTTATACGTGTGTGTATTAAAGCATATACTTGTCTGTATTAAATCATATACTTGTCTGTATTAAATCATATACTTGTCTGTATTAAATCATATACTTGTATGTATTAAATCATATACTTGTCTGTATTAAATGAGATATACTTGTCTGTATTAAATGAGATATACTTGTCTGTATTAAAGCATATACTTGTCTGTATTAAAGCATATACTTGTCTGTATTAAATGAGATATACTTGTCTGTATTAAAGCATATACTTGTCTGTATTAAATCATATACTTGTCTGTATTAAATCTTATATGTGTCTGTATTAAATCATATACTTGTCTGTATTAAATCATATACTTGTCTGTATTAAATAATATACTTGTCTGTATTAAATCATATACTTGTCTGTATTAAATCTTATATGTGTCTGTATTAAATCATATACTTGTCTGTATTGTCTGTATTAAATCATATACTTGTCTGTATTGTCTGTATTAAATCATATACTTGTCTGTATTAAATCATATACTTGTCTGTATTGACTGTATTAAACCATATACTTGTCTGTATTAAATCTTATACGTGTGTGTATTAAAGCATATACTTGTCTGTATTAAATGAGATATACTTGTCTGTATTAAAGCATATACTTGTCTGTATTAAAGCATATACTTGTCTGTATTAAATGAGATATACTTGTCTGTATTAAAGCATATACTTGTCTGTATTAAAGCATATACTTGTCTGTATTAAAGCATATACTTGTCTGTATTAAAGCATATACTTGTCTGTATTAAATCATATACTTGTCTGTATTAAATCATATACTTGTCTGTATTAAAGCATATACTTGTCTGTATTAAATCATATACTTGTCTGTATTAAATCATATACTTGTCTGTATTGTCTGTATTAAATCATATACTTGTCTGTATTAAATCTTATACGTGTGTGTATTAAAGCATATACTTGTCTGTATTAAATCATATACTTGTCTGTATTAAATCATATACTTGTCTGTATTAAATCATATACTTGTCTGTATTAAATCATATACTTGTCTGTATTAAATGAGATATACTTGTCTGTATTAAATGAGATATACTTGTCTGTATTAAAGCATATACTTGTCTGTATTAAAGCATATACTTGTCTGTATTAAATGAGATATACTTGTCTGTATTAAAACATATACTTGTCTGTATTAAATCATATACTTGTCTGTATTAAATCTTATATGTGTCTATATTAAATCATATACTTGTCTGTATTAAATAATATACTTGTCTGTATTAAATCATATACTTGTCTGTATTAAATCTTATATGTGTCTGTATTAAATCATATACTTGTCTGTATTGTCTGTATTAAATCATATACTTGTCTGTATTGTCTGTATTAAATCATATACTTGTCTGTATTAAATCATATACTTGTCTGTATTGACTGTATTAAACCATATACTTGTCTGTATTAAATCTTATACGTGTGTGTATTAAAGTATATACTTGTCTGTATTAAAGCATATACTTGTCTGTATTAAATGAGATATACTTGTTTGTATTAAAGCATATACTTGTCTGTATTAAAGCATATACTTGTCTGTATTAAATGAGATATACTTGTCTGTATTAAAGCATATACTTGTCTGTATTAAAGCATATACTTGTCTGTATTAAAGCATATACTTGTCTGTATTAAATCATATACTTGTCTGTATTAAATCATATACTTTCTGTATTAAAGCATATACTTGTCTGTATTAAATCATATACTTGTCTGTATTAAATCATATACTTGTCTGTAGTGTCTGTATTAAATCATATACTTGTCTGTATTAAATCTTATACGTGTGTGTATTAAATCATATACTTGTCTGTATTAAATCATATACTTGTCTGTATTAAATGAGATATACTTGTCTGTATTAAATGAGATATACTTGTCTGTATTAAAGCATATACTTTTCTGTATTAAAGCATATACTTGTCTGTATTAAATGAGATATACTTGTCTGTATTAAAGCATATACTTGTCTGTATTAAATCATATACTTGTCTGTATTAAATCTTATATGTGTCTGTATTAAATCATATACTTGTCTGTATTAAATCATATACTTGTCTGTATTAAATCATACACTTGTCTGTATTAAATCATATACTTATCTGTATTAAATCATATATGTGTCTGTATTAAATGAAATATACTTGTCTGTATTAAAGCATATATGTGTCTGTATTAAATCATATACTTGTCTGTATTAAATCATATACTTGTCTGTATTAAATCATACACTTGTCTGTATTAAATGATACACTTGTCTGTATTAAATCATATACTTGTCTGTATTAAATCATATACTTGTCTGTATTAAATCATACACTTGTCTGTATTAAATGATACACTTGTCTGTATTAAATCATATACTTGTCTGTATTAAATCATATACTTGTCTGTATTAAATCATACACTTGTCTGTATTAAATCATACACTTGTCTGTATTAAATCATACACTTGTCTGTATTAAATCATACACTTGTCTGTATTAAAGCATATATGTGTCTGTATTAAATCATACACTTGTCTGTATTAAATCATATACTTGTCTGTATTAAATCATATACTTGTCTGTATTAAATCATATACTTGTCTGTATTAAATCATATACTTGTCTGTATTAAAGCATATACTTGTCTGTATTAAAGCATATACTTGTCTGTATTAAATAATATATGTGTCTGTATTAAATCATATACTTGTCTATATTAAATCATATACTTGTCTGTATTAAAGCATATACTTGTCTGTATTAAATAATATATGTGTCTGTATTAAATCATATACTTGTCTGTATTAAATCATATACTTGTCTGTATTAAATCATATACTTGTCTGTATTAAATCATATACTTGTCTGTATTAAATCATATATGTGTCTGTATTAAATCATATACTTGTCTGTATTAAACCATATACTTGTCTGTATTAAATCATATACTTGTCTGTATTAAATCACATATGTGTCTGTATTAAATCATACACGTGTCTGTATTAAATCATATACTTGTCTGTATTAAAGCATATACTTGTCTGTATTAAATCATATACTTGTCTGTATTAAATCACATATGTGTCTGTATTAAATCATACACTTGTCTGTATTAAATCACATATGTGTCTGTATTAAATCATACACTTGTCTGTATTAAAGCATATACTTGTCTGTATTAAATCATATACTTGTCTGTATTAAATAATATACTTGTCTGTATTAAAGCATATACTTGTCTGTATTAAATAATATATGTGTCTGTATTAAATCATATACTTGTCTGTATTAAAGCATATACTTGTCTGTATTAAATCATATACTTGTCTGTATTAAATCATATACTTGTCTGTATTAAATCTTATACGTGTCTGTATTAAATCATATACTTGTCTGTATTAAATCTTATATGTGTCTGTATTAAATCATATACTTGTCTGTATTAAATCTTATACTTGTCTGTATTGTCTGTATTAAATCATATACTTGTCTGTATTAAATCTTATACGTGTGTGTATTAAAGCATATACTTGTCTGTATTAAATCATATACTTGTCTGTATTAAATCATATACTTGTCTGTATTAAATCATATACTTGTATGTATTAAATCATATACTTGTCTGTATTAAATGAGATATACTTGTCTGTATTAAATGAGATATACTTGTCTGTATTAAAGCATATACTTGTCTGTATTAAATCATATACTTGTCTGTATTAAATATATACTTGTCTGTATTAAATCATATACTTGTCTGTATTAAATCTTATATGTGTCTGTATTAAATCATATACTTGTCTGTATTGTCTGTATTAAATCATATACTTGTCTGTATTGTCTGTATTAAATCATATACTTGTCTGTATTAAATCATATACTTGTCTGTATTGACTGTATTAAACCATATACTTGTCTGTATTAAATCTTATACATGTGTGTATTAAAGCATATACTTGTCTGTATTAAATGAGATATACTTGTCTGTATTAAAGCATATACTTGTCTGTATTAAAGCATATACTTGTCTGTATTAAATGAGATATACTTGTCTGTATTAAAGCATATACTTGTATGTATTAAAGCATATACTTGTCTGTATTAAAGCATATACTTGTCTGTATTAAAGCATATACTTGTCTGTATTAAATCATATACTTGTCTGTATTAAATCATATACTTGTCTGTATTAAAGCATATACTTGTCTGTATTAAATCATATACTTGTCTGTATTAAATCATATACTTGTCTGTATTGTCTGTATTAAATCATATACTTGTCTGTATTAAATATTATACGTGTGTGTATTAAAGCATATACTTGTCTGTATTAAATCATATACTTGTCTGTATTAAATCATATACTTGTCTGTATTAAATCATATACTTGTCTGTATTAAATCATATACTTGTCTGTATTAAATGAGATATACTTGTCTGTATTAAATGAGATATACTTGTCTGTATTAAAGCATATACTTGTCTGTATTAAAGCATATACTTGTCTGTATTAAATGAGATATACTTGTCTGTATTAAAACATATACTTGTCTGTATTAAATCATATACTTGTCTGTATTAAATCTTATATGTGTCTATATTAAATCATATACTTGTCTGTATTAAATAATATACTTGTCTGTATTAAATCATATACTTGTCTGTATTAAATCTTATATGTGTCTGTATTAAATCATATACTTGTCTGTATTGTCTGTATTAAATCATATACTTGTCTGTATTGTCTGTATTAAATCATATACTTGTCTGTATTAAATCATATACTTGTCTGTATTGACTGTATTAAACCATATACTTGTCTGTATTAAATCTTATACGTGTGTGTATTAAAGTATATACTTGTCTGTATTAAAGCATATACTTGTCTGTATTAAATGAGATATACTTGTTTGTATTAAAGCATATACTTGTCTGTATTAAAGCATATACTTGTCTGTATTAAATGAGATATACTTGTCTGTATTAAAGCATATACTTGTCTGTATTAAAGCATATACTTGTCTGTATTAAAGCATATACTTGTCTGTATTAAATCATATACTTGTCTGTATTAAATCATATACTTGTCTGTATTAAAGCATATACTTGTCTGTATTAAATCATATACTTGTCTGTATTAAATCATATACTTGTCTGTAGTGTCTGTATTAAATCATATACTTGTCTGTATTAAATCATATACGTGTCTGTATTAAATCATATACTTGTCTGTATTAAATCATATACTTGTCTGTATTAAATGACATATACTTGTCTGTATTAAATGACATATACTTGTCTGTATTAAAGCATATACTTGTCTGTATTAAAGCATATACTTGTCTGTATTAAATGACATATACTTGTCTGTATTAAAGCATATACTTGTCTGTATTAAATCATATACTTGTCTGTATTAAATCATATATGTGTCTGTATTAAATCATATACTTGTCTGTATTAAATCATATACTTGTCTGTATTAAATCATACACTTGTCTGTATTAAATCATATACTTATCTGTATTAAATCATATATGTGTCTGTATTAAATGAAATACACTTGTCTGTATTAAAGCATATATGTGTCTGTATTAAATCATATACTTGTCTGTATTAAATCATATACTTGTCTGTATTAAATCATACACTTGTCTGTATTAAATGATACACTTGTCTGTATTAAATCATATACTTGTCTGTATTAAATCATATACTTGTCTGTATTAAATCATACACTTGTCTGTATTAAATCATACACTTGTCTGTATTAAATCATACACTTGTCTGTATTAAATCATACACTTGTCTGTATTAAAGCATATATGTGTCTGTATTAAATCATACACTTGTCTGTATTAAATCATATACTTGTCTGTATTAAATCATATACTTGTCTGTATTAAATCATATACTTGTCTGTATTAAATCATATACTTGTCTGTATTAAAGCATATACTTGTCTGTATTAAAGCATATACTTGTCTGTATTAAATAATATATGTGTCTGTATTAAATCATATACTTGTCTGTATTAAATCATATACTTGTCTGTATTAAAGCATATACTTGTCTGTATTAAATAATATATGTGTCTGTATTAAATCATATACTTGTCTGTATTAAATCATATACTTGTCTGTATTAAATCATATACTTGTCTGTATTAAATCATATACTTGTCTGTATTAAATCATATATGTGTCTGTATTAAATCATATACTTGTCTGTATTAAAGCATATACTTGTCTGTATTAAATCATATACTTGTCTGTATTAAATCACATATGTGTCTGTATTAAATCATACACGTGTCTGTATTAAATCATATACTTGTCTGTATTAAAGCATATACTTGTCTGTATTAAATCATATACTTGTCTGTATTAAATCACATATGTGTCTGTATTAAATCATACACTTGTCTGTATTAAATCACATATGTGTCTGTATTAAATCATACACTTGTCTGTATTAAAGCATATACTTGTCTGTATTAAATCATATACTTGTCTGTATTAAATAATATACTTGTCTGTATTAAAGCATATACTTGTCTGTATTAAATAATATATGTGTCTGTATTAAATCATATACTTGTCTGTATTAAAGCATATACTTGTCTGTATTAAATCATATACTTGTCTGTATTAAATCATATACTTGTCTGTATTAAATCTTATACGTGTCTGTATTAAATCATATACTTGTCTGTATTAAATCTTATATGTGTCTGTATTAAATCATATACTTGTCTGTATTAAATCTTATACTTGTCTGTATTAAATCATATACTTGTCTGTATTAAATCATATAGCATACAAGTTCATACAATTAAAACTTAGCACGAACAATGCTACAGATTTAATGATGTGATTGTTCTATACTTGATTACACTCAGGAAGTTTTAGATGTTGCGAAATTGCAAGTGGGCTGTCAAACCGATCTTCAGATGTTACTGATGTACCATACAGAGGTGCAAGCGACACCACAACTGCAACATCAGGTAACAGTTCTACCGTATTATCTATGTGAACTTTGTTCTTATATATCACAGTTTTCATAATCTCTGTCTACAGTTTTCATAACTTCTATCCTCGTGTTTTACAGTTTTCATCACCTTTATCCACATGTTTCACAGTTTTCACCACCTCTATCCACATGTTTCACAGTTTTCACCACCTCTATCCACATGTTTCACAGTTTTCACCACCTCTATCCACATGTTTCACAGTTTTCATCACCTCTATCCACATGTTTTACAGTTTTCACCACCTCTATCCACATGTTTCACAGTTTCCATCACCTCTATCCACATTATCACAGTTTTCATCACCTCTATCCACATGTTTCACAGTTTTCACCACCTCTATCCACATGATTTACAGTTTCCATCATCTCTATCCACATGTTTCACATTTTTCACCACCTCTATCCACATGTTTCACAGTTTTCATCACCTATCCACATGTTTCACAGTTTTCACCTCCTCTATCCACATGTTTCACAGTTTTCACCACCTCTATCCACATGTTTCACAGTTTTCACCTCCTCTATCCACATGTTTTACAGTTTTCACCACTTCTATCCACATGTTTCACAGTTTTCACCACCTCTATCCACATGTTTCACAGTTTTCACCACCTCTATCCACATGTTTCACAGTTTTCACCACCTCTATCCACATGTTTCACAGTTTTCACCACTTCTATCCACATGTTTCACCACCTCTATCCACATGTTTCACAGTTTTCACCTCCTCTATTCACATGTTTCACAGTTTCCATCACCTCTATCCACATGTTTCACAGTTTCCATCACCTCTATCCACATGTTTCACAGTTTTCACCTCCTCTATCCACATGTTTCACAGTTTTCATCACCTCTATCCACATGTTTCACAGTTTTCACCACCTCTATCCACATGTTTCACAGTTTTCACCACTTCTATCCACATGTTTCACAGTTTTCACCACCTCTATCCACATGTTTCACAGTTTTCACCTCCTCTATTCACATGTTTCACAGTTTCCATCACCTCTATCCACATGTTTCACAGTTTCCATCACCTCTATCCACATGTTTCACAGTTTTCACCTCCTCTATCCACATGTTTCACAGTTTTCTTCACCTCTATCCACATGTTTTACAGTTTTCACCACCTCTATCCACATGTTTCACAGTTTTCACCACCTCTATCCTCATCTATCGTCGTGTTTCTGTTTCCATAACCTTTATTCTCACGTTTCACAATTTTCACGAACTTCATCACTTCGTCCTTGTCACTTGTGTCAATTCATTATTGATAGTTTTCGTCGTATCTTTTTGTTAAAGGAGTGCCAGACTGAATCAGACACAGACACAAGGGCCACACAGACAATAGATGCTGCATTGTGTAGTACGGAGTCCCAGACTGTACATCCTGTATTCCGTAATACAGAGGCCCAGACTGCAAATCCTGTATTGTTTGATACAGAGGCCCAGACAGATTATGAAGAAAAAGATACTAGAACAATACAGCTGGACACTGAAGTGCCAACACAACCAGACTCTCAGGTGCTGTGGGGATTTCTAATGTGTGCTTATAAAATATTGATTGTGTACTTGTAGCTATAACAGACAGATCTGTAGCCTAGTTGTTAACACGCTGGACTGGTAATCCAGGGATCGTAGGTTCGATCCCCCGTTTGACCCTAATAAAATTAACAGTCTTTCAGATGGGACTTTAAACCGAGGTCTTGTGTCGGTGCTTTACACCGTACATGTAAAAGAACCAGAGGAGACTCTGGAATGGGTCTCTTTCTGTATCATTGCACTGTCCTTCAAAAATCTAAAATGACTAATCTCTACAGGAGGCGTCGCTCCTATGGGCAACCGGTAGCGATGATAAATAAACGTAAACCACAATATATTTGTCGTCACTTTCTTGGTCTACAATATAACCATAATAGGGATGAAAAGTCATAGAACATAAAACCAAAACAAAATGTTATTCCTGTTCTTTGTTTCTCAGGTATATGATAATGGTACAAAGGTTGATCAGGCAGTTCAAACAAATGAAGCAACTACAAGTGGTTCTGATGATATTGAAGACACTTATGAGACTACAGACAATGATGAAAGCATTGAAAACAATGTACAGGAGAAACTATATGGAAGCAGGAAATATGAACAGCGTTATATGGATTTTGGAAATGGTGCGTCAATAGACCTTACCCCAATAGATTCTCATGATTCAATTGAAAATAAGAATATCAACATTGAAGTAAGAGCTGGAACACATAGTTCTGATAACATAGCGAATACTTCAGTAAAGAGCATGCCCAGAGTAGCTAACAATGAAACAACAAGTCCAGTAGTGCAGAATATTGATTCTAGATATACTACAGATGTAGACGAAACAGTTCAAGAGAAAGCTGATGGCAGACATTACATTGGAAGGTTCAAATTCAAAAATACAGAAATTGAAGAAGATTATTCTAATCTGGCAATTAGGCAATACAGGGAAATGACGAAAACATTAGACGCTGATTCTGAAAGTGACATTAGTGACATGGACATGAAAATAAAACCAACCAGGGAAGTGGTAGCAATTGTACCAGACAGACAGTTTCAAGATATAGGATTATGTATACCTAAAATAAACATTGAAAAGAGCATAGATTGTGCTAGAGCAGTGACTGTTGATCCTGATGAATTCAGTATTGAACTAACTCAAGATGAGAGGAAGACAGATACTCCGAACACTGAATATGGCGATACGGACAACTTTGTTGATAATTGCAATACCAGTAGTGATGGGTTTTCAAAGAAACACGGGGATTTGCTAGTACATAGCGTACAAGGAGTTGAAAGGATGTGTCTTAATAGCGTGAATGAAATGGATAAACCAATCACACATAACTGGGAAGTTTCCGAAGAGACCAAAGTATCAAAGCCAAAAGCGAAGAAACACAAGCTTACGAAAGAGACTATAAATGATCAGTTTAGTGAGTTTGACACAAGTAAGGAGAAGTTTGAAAAGTGTCTTAGTAAAGATGATATCCAACCAAAGCAGATAAAATTGGGAGAGGTGGAGGGTGCAACCAAGGGAATGCAGGCATGGAAACCTAGAAGCTATTCTTCTATGTTCAAGGTTCAAAACATAGCTGAAGGTGACACAAATGGGCCAGAGCTCAGTACAGATGTTCCAGAACAAACAGGCAGAGAGGCAATAAGAAGCAAAAATCTGGTTGAATCCCAAAAGGCATTAGACTATAGAGTTATCGGTAACAAGAATATGTCTGATAAAGAGAATCAAGCCTCTTCTGACTACGGTTGCATAGACCAGTCCATTAACCTGTCCATTAGTCAGACTATCAAAGGTCAGATACAGCCTGCCGGTAACAACGGGATGTCAACAACCAGAGGTATGTATGTTCCATTAATGTCAAACCCCTTGCGTGGACCTAGACATGTTTTCCTGGGAATGCTTAGCCGACCATAGCGGTTAACCAGTACTAAGCAATGTGTGTGAGGTGCCTTGCCCTCAATGATATTACATACGTGGCCTGACTGAGTATCGAACCCGGACCGTTCGATTCCAAATCCGACGCTCTACCATTGGACCACGGACGTCACCTCTTATAATAACCACCAGTCCTAAATGCTGATTTACGTATATATGTAGTTTCTAGTTTATCAACAAAATCTGATGATCTTAAAGAACTGTTGAAACTAAATGGATGTTTACTGATAAATTTTGGAACTACATTTCTGTATCAAATATTCAAACATTTACCGTAATCATCTATGTATAAGACACACTTTTTTCCTCCAAAATAGTATCAAAAAGTCTGCTGCGTCTTATACTCCAGTTTAGAACTAAATTCCATGTTTCAAAGACTCAAAAATGACAAATGGCATATTACAACAAAGGGAATTGAATGTTTCATACTATTTTTCTCTAAGTCCAGTAACGTGCCGTATTTGTTCCGGATTTCGTTCGAGTCTATTTATCTATATCGTGTGGAAAATCATTCAAAGTTAAAAATGTTATTTAATTTATGATAAAAAAATAGATTATTAAAAAATATTAAAATCAACAAAAACAGTACTATGAATTTCACACTATTAATTTTTTTTTTTACGTTTATTGATCGTCGCTACTGGTTGCCCATATGAGCGACGCCTCCTGAAGAGATTAGTCATTTTAGATTTTGGAGGATAGTGCAATGATACCGTGAGAGACCCATTCCAGAGTCTCCTCTGGTTCTTTTACGTGCACGGTGTAAAGCACCGCCACGAGACCTCGGTTTAACGTCCCATCTGAAAGACTGTTAATTTTATTATGGTCAGACGGGGGATGGAACGGGGAATGGAACCTGCGTTCCCTGGATTACCAGTCCAGCGTGTTACCACTAGGCTATAGATCCGTCTGTTTCATTACCTTCCTTGTTTTTATCTTGGTGGGGGTGGGACTCCATGGCTGAGTCGGTCACGGTCATCCACTTCCATATCATTTGCCTGTCATTAATGTAGGTTGGAATCCCACTGGTGGTGTCAAATTCTTCCATTTGAGGAAGCTATCGAACTGAATGGAAGGTCTGAGGGGCACCCACGTTCTTCCTACAGATATAACAGCTAGAGAGCCACCAATATTACCCAAGCTCTTGGTGCAGCTTTTAACCCTAAAATCAAACAAAGAAAAACAAATCTGCAGACTCATTTGATGCAAACATTTTACTTTGGCATCGAGACAACTACTAGTTGAAATGTAGATAAATTATCGGAAATCCAAAATGGCTTCCACAGTCAGTGGCCATCTTGTTTTTAATATGGAATCTTATAGCAGTACGTGTGTGAGCAACCCAAGACTAATCTTGACTTGTCTTACTCTTTCAGTTTTGTCGTCCAGCAATCGTACACACTTGCCAGTTAATCCACCAAGAGCCAAACATGCAAGTAACATTGACTTCCTGCAGAAGTACCGGGACATTGTAGCCAAGACCACACTAGCGCAGCGCACTTCTGGGCAGCAGGTAATATGCATTCCTGTCACCTACTACACCGCCAATAAACACCGGAAGAAAAAAACACAATTCTTTTTGGTATTAGCCTTTCGTTCCTGTCGGCCAACGTATATTGTACATTTGAAATAGCAAATACAAAAACAAAAATATGTAGCAATCTCCAGAGTAAGGATTATTTGTTGTATAGAGAGATTTGGCAACATTCAAACTTACATTTTATGACTAAACTTCAATAGATAAATCATTTGATATTGCTGTCTCTTGGCTTTAACTTTCAGGCAAAAGAAGTTAGCATGTCTGGTAGGAAAGTGGGTACCACAGTATCTCCAGACACCATAGGCATGTCAGGTAGGAAAGTGGGTACCACAGTATCTCCAGACACCATAGGCATGTCTGGTAGGAAAGTGGGTACCACAGTATCTCCAGACACCATAGGCATGTCAGGTAGGAAAGTGGGTACCACAGTATCTCCAGACACCATAGGCATGTCTGGTAGGAAAGTGGGTACCACAGTATCTCCAGACACCATAGGCATGTCAGGTAGGAAAGTGGGTACCACAGTATCTCCAGACACCATAGGCATGTCTGGTAGGAAAGTGGGTACCACAGTATCTCCAGACACCATAGGCATGTCAGGTAGGAAAGTGGGTACCACAGTATCTCCAGACACCATAGGCATGTCTGGTAGGAAAGTGGGTACCACAGTATCTCCAGACACCATAGGCATGTCAGGTAGGAAAGTGGGTACCACAGTATCTCCAGACACCATAGGCATGTCTGGTAGGAAAGTGGGTACCACAGTATCTCCAGACACCATAGGCATGTCAGGTAGGAAAGTGGGTACCACAGTATCTCCAGACACCATAGGCATGTCAGGTAGGAAAGTGGGTACCACAGTATCTCCAGACACCATAGGCATGTCAGGTAGGAAAGTGGGTACCACAGTATCTCCAGACACCATAGGCATGTCTGGTAGGAAAGTGGGTACCACAGTATCTCCAGACACCATAGGCATGTCAGGTAGGAAAGTGGGTACCACAGTATCGCCAGACACCATAGGCATGTCAGGTAGGAAAGTGGGTACCACAGTATCTCCAGACACCATAGGCATGTCAGGTAGGAAAGTGGGTACCACAGTATCTCCAGACACCATAGGCATGTCAGGTAGGAAAGTGGGTACCACAGTATCCCCAGACACCATAGGCATGTCAGGTAGGAAAGTGGGTACCACAGTATATCCAGACACCATAGGCATGTCAGGTAGGAAAGTGGGTACCAGAGTATCTCCAGACACCATAGACATGTCAGGTAGGAAAATGGGTACCACAGTATCTCCAGACACCATAGGCATGTCAGGTAGGAAAGTGGGTACCACAGTCTCTCCAGACACCATAGGCCTGTCTGGTAGGAAAGTGGGTACCACAGTATCCCCAGACACCATAGGCATGTCAGGTAGGAAAGTGGGTACCACAGTATCTCCAGACACCATAGGCATGTCAGGTAGGAAAGTGGGTACCACAGTATCTCCAGACACCATAGGCATGTCAGGTAGGAAAGTGGGTACCACAGTATCCCCAGACACCATAGGCATGTCGGGTAGGAAAGTGGGTACCAGTCTCCCCAGACAACACCATAGGCATGTCAGGTAGGAAAGTGGGTACCAGTCTCCCCAGACAACACCATAGGCATGTCAGGTAGGAAAGTGGGTACCAGTCTCCCCAGACAACACCATAGGCATGTCAGGTAGGAAAGTGGGTACCACAGTATCTCCAGACACCATAGGCATGTCAGGTAGGAAAATGGGTACCACAGTATCTCCAGACACCATAGGCATGTCAGGTAGGAACGTGGGTACCACAGTATCTCCAGACACCATAGGCATGTCAGGTAGGAAAGTGGATACTACAGTATCTCCAGACACCATAGGCATGTCTGGTAGGAAAGTGGGTACCACAGTCTCCCCAGACAACACCATAGGCATGTCTGGTAGGAAAGTGGGTACCACAGTATCCCCAGACACCATAGGCTGTCAGGTAGGAAAGTGGGTACCACAGTATCCCCAGACACCATAGGCTGTCAGGTAGGAAAGTGGGTACCACAGTATCTCCATACACCATAGGCTGTCAGGTAGGAAAGTGGGTACCACAGTATCCCCAGACACCATTGGCTGTCAGGTAGGTAAGTGGGTACCACAGTATCTCCATACACCATAGGCATGTCAGGTAGGAAAGTGGGTACCACAGTATCTCCAGACACCATAGGCATGTCTGGTAGGAAAGTGGGTACCACAGTATCTCCAGACACCATAGGCATGTCTGGTAGGAAAGTGGGTACCACAGTATCTCCAGACACCATAGGCATGTCAGGTAGGAAAGTGGGTACCACAGTATCTCCAGACACCATAGGCATGTCTGGTAGGAAAGTGGGTACCACAGTATCTCCAGACACCATAGGCATGTCAGGTAGGAAAGTGGGTACCACAGTATCTCCAGACACCATAGGCATGTCTGGTAGGAAAGTGGGTACCACAGTATCTCCAGACACCATAGGCATGTCAGGTAGGAAAGTGGGTACCACAGTATCTCCAGACACCATAGGCATGTCTGGTAGGAAAGTGGGTACCACAGTATCTCCAGACACCATAGGCATGTCAGGTAGGAAAGTGGGTACCACAGTATCTCCAGACACCATAGGCATGTCTGGTAGGAAAGTGGGTACCACAGTATCTCCAGACACCATAGGCATGTCAGGTAGGAAAGTGGGTACCACAGTATCCCCAGACACCATAGGCATGTCTGGTAGGAAAGTGGGTATCACAGTATCTCCAGACACCATAGGCATGTCAGGTAGGAAAGTGGGTACCACAGTATCGCCAGACACCATAGGCATGTCAGGTAGGAAAGTGGGTACCACAGTATATCCAGACACCATAGGCATGTCAGGTAGGAAAGTGGGTACCACAGTATCTCCAGACACCATAGGCATGTCAGGTAGGAAAGTGGGTACCACAGTATCCCCAGACACCATAGGCATGTCGGGTAGGAAAGTGGGTACCAGTCTCCCCAGACAACACCATAGGCATGTCAGGTAGGAAAGTGGGTACCAGTCTCCCCAGACAACACCATAGGCATGTCAGGTAGGAAAGTGGGTACCAGTCTCCCCAGACAACACCATAGGCATGTCAGGTAGGAAAGTGGGTACCACAGTATCTCCAGACACCATAGGCATGTCAGGTAGGAAAATGGGTACCACAGTATCTCCAGACACCATAGGCATGTCAGGTAGGAACGTGGGTACCACAGTATCTCCAGACACCATAGGCATGTCAGGTAGGAAAGTGGATACCACAGTATCTCCAGACACCATAGGCATGTCTGGTAGGAAAGTGGGTACCACAGTCTCCCCAGACAACACCATAGGCATGTCTGGTAGGAAAGTGGGTACCACAGTATCCCCAGACACCATAGGCTGTCAGGTAGGAAAGTGGGTACCACAGTATCCCCAGACACCATAGGCTGTCAGGTAGGAAAGTGGGTACCACAGTATCTCCATACACCATAGGCTGTCAGGTAGGAAAGTGGGTACCACAGTATCCCCAGACACCATTGGCTGTCAGGTAGGTAAGTGGGTACCACAGTATCTCCATACACCATAGGCATGTCAGGTAGGAAAGTGGGTACCACAGTATCTCCAGACACCATAGGCATGTCTGGTAGGAAAGTGGGTACCACAGTATCTCCAGACACCATAGGCTGTCAGGTAGGAAAGTGGGTACCACAGTATCTCCAGACACCATAGGCTGTCAGGTAGGAAAGTGGGTACCACAGTATCTCCAGACACCATAGGCATGTCAGGTAGGAAAGTGGGTACCACAGTATCTCCAGACACCATAGGCATGTCAGGTAGGAAAGTGGGTACCACAGTATCCCCAGACACCATAGGCATGTCTGGTAGGAAAGTGGGTACCACAGTATCTCCAGACACCATAGGCATGTCAGGTAGGAAAGTGGGTACCACAGTATCTCCAGACACCATAGGCATGTCTGGTAGGAAAGTGGGTACCACAGTCTCTCCATACACCATAGGCATGTCAGGTAGGAAAGTGGGTACCACAGTATCTCCAGACACCATAGGCATGTCAGGTAGGAAAGTGGGTACCACAGTATCTCCAGACACCATAGGCATGTCTGGTAGGAAAGTGGGTACCACAGTATCTCCAGACACCATAGGCATGTCTGGTAGGAAAGTGAGTACCACAGTATCTCCATACACCATAGGCATGTCAGGTAGGAAAGTGGGTACCACAGTATCTCCAGACACCATAGACATGTCAGGTAGGAAAATGGGTACCAGTCTCCCCAGACAACACCATAGGCATGTCAGGTAGGAAAGTGGGTACCAGTCTCCCCAGACAACACCATAGGCATGTCAGGTAGGAAAGTGGGTACCAGTCTCCCCAGACAACACCATAGGCATGTCAGGTAGGAAAGTGGGTACCAGTCTCCCCAGACAACACCATAGGCATGTCAGGTAGGAAAGTGGGTACCAGTCTCCCCAGACAACACCATAGGCATGTCAGGTTGGAAAGTGGGTACCAGTCTCCCCAGACAACACCATAGGCATGTCAGGTAGGAAAGTGGGTACCAGTCTCCCCAGACAACACCATAGGCATGTCAGGTAGGAAAGTGGGTACCAGTCTCCCCAGACAACACCATAGGCATGTCAGGTGGGAAACTGGGTTTCTTGCTAAACGTGCGTAATATATAAATTTGGACAGGTTTTGAACAATGTTCCTCTTAGTCTCTGTAAGTACGGTAATAAACGTTTGTTCGGTAGGCCAAGTGTAATAGTAGCGTTTCAGATATTATTTTCTTAAATCTCTAAATTTAGGGCAAATAAGAAGAAAATGATACTCACTTTCGTTCATTCTATGATTACAATATATACTGGTCGAGTGGTTAAGGTCGCTGACTTGTATACCACTGTAACCTATCATCACTGATGGTCACGGGTTCGAGCCCCGCTCAGACCGTGTCTCATTTATATGAAAAAGTTGGCAGTTTCTTACGGAGGTTGGTGCACCCAAGTACTGGTTAACCGCTGGAGCCTGCCCAGGAATGGTGTTATTAGGTAAACTGCCTGCCGGCGATATAGCCCGAAATGGTGCTGATGCAGGCGTAAAACCCGAAATATAACATAACAATATATACTATCTGATAATAGTTACCATATGTTCCATTATAGATTGCGGAAAAAATGAAAGTCCAAGAGAGACAACTCCAAGAGGCATATTGAAAGGTATTGAAAGTTTTCTTTTAAAAGTTTAAACTATTTATTTTACAACGTTTGCGAAGCAAGTTTTAACAACTTATATTAATCACTCTCGTTTCCGCGGATGAAAGCGTATATGTGGTCATTCGTGTGGGAGGAAACCGGAGTACCCGGAGAAAACCTACGTATCCGATCTGACAACCACCGTACCATCTCACATACTTTCCGGTTCGGTCCGAGGATTGAACCCAGGTGGCATTTGTGAGAAAGCGAGTGCGTGTGCTAATCGGACAGTTTTCGTTTAAAGCCGTTATTGTGCTCTATGACATTAACACATTTTGTCACCAAGAAGCCCGGGATATCCTACTATTTGGGTAGATAGACATTTGTGAAACACTATCAATATTTGATTTATGCTTTCCAATAGAAAACATAAGCAACATTACATTATGTGGCTTTAAATATACTTGTAGGTTGTAGAAAACATAAGCAACATTACATTATGTGGCTTTAAATATACTTGTAGGTTGTAGAAAACATAAGCAACATTACATTATGTGGCTTTAAATATACGTGTAGGTTGTAGATAACATAAGCAACATTACATTTATGGAGCTTTAAATATACTTGTAGGTTGTAGAAGAAATAAGCAACATTACATTATGTGGCTTTAAATATACTTGTAGGTTGTAGAAAACATAAGCAACATTACATTATGTGGCTTTAAATATACTTGTAGGTTGTAGAAAACATAAGCAACATTACATTATGTGGCTTTAAATATACTTATAGGTTGTAGTTGAAATAAGCAACATTACATTATGTGGCTTTAAATATACTTGTAGGTTGTAGAAAACATAAGCAACATTACATTATGTGGCTTTAAATATACTTGTAGGTAGTAGAAGAAATAAGCTGCCTAGAAATGTTACCTGGCATGAACTGGTCTTGCACCAGGAATACGTATGCGATGAAAATTCACCAACGGAGACTTGAGTTGCTATAGGTGAAGAAATATCGCTATTCTGTCCAGTCACCAACGGAGACTTGAGTTGCTATAGGTGAAGAAATATCTCTATTCTGTCCAGTCTCCACGGAGACTTGAGTTGCTATAGGTGAAGAAATATCTCTATTCTGTCCAGTCTCCACGGAGACTTGAGTTGCTATAGGTGAAGAAATATCTCTATTATGTCCAGTTTCCATGGAGTCTTGAGTTGCTATGGGTGAAGAAATATCGCTATTCTGTCCAGTCTCCATGGAGACTAGCGTTGCTATAGGTGAAGAAATATTGCTATTCTGTCCAGTCTCCACGGAGACTAGAGTTGCTATAGGTGATGAAATATCTCTATTCTGTCCAGTCTCCACGGAGACTTGGGTTGCAATAGGTGAAGAAATATCTCTATTCTGTCCAGTCTCCATGGAGACTAGAGTTGCTATAGGTAAAGAAATATCTCTATTCTGTCCAGTCTCCATGGAGACTAGAGTTGCTATAGGTGAAGAAATATCTCTATTCTGTCCAGTCTCCATGGAGACTAGAGTTGCTATAGGTGAAGAAATATCTCTATTCTGTCCAGTCTCCATGGAGACTAGAGTTGCTATATGTGAAGAAATATCTAATCTGTCAAGTCTCCATGGAGACTAGAGTTGCTATAGGTGAAGAAATATCTCTATTCTGTCCAGTCTCCATGGAGACTAGAGTTGCTATAGGTGAAGAAATATCTCTAGTCTGTCCAGTCTCCATGGAGACTAGAGTTGCTATATGTGAAGAAATATCTCTATTCTGTCCAGTCTCCATGGAGACTAGAGTTGCTATAGGTGAAGAAATATCTCTATTCTGTCCAGTCTCCATGGAGACTAGAGTTGCTATAGGTGAAGAAATATCTCTATTCTGTCCAGTCTCCATGGAGACTAGAGTTGCTATAGGTGAAGAAATATCTCTATTCTGTCCAGTCTCCATGGAGACTAGAGTTGCTATAGGTGAAGAAATATCTCTATTCTGTCCAGTCTCCATGGAGACTAGAGTTGCTATAGGTGAAGAAATATCTCTATTCTGTCCAGTCTCCATGGAGACTAGAGTTGCTATAGGTGAAGAAATATCTCTATTCTGTCCAGTCTCCATGGAGACTAGAGTTGCTATAGGTGAAGAAATATCTCTATTCTGTCCAGTCTCCATGGAGACTAGAGTTGCTATAGGTGAAGAAATATCTCTATTCTGTCCAGTCTCCATGGAGACTAGAGTTGCTATAGGTGAAGAAATATCTCTATTCTGTCCAGTCTCCATGGAGACTAGAGTTGCTATA